>JAUEKU010182246.1:0-11129 GCA_032274805.1 Gypsophila paniculata | reverse complement strand
TTTTCATCTCCCACAATTTTACTTGTTTTTTTCACTTCACCTTATCTTTTCATCAATTATACATCTCCAGGTTATCACATCAATTTTGCGCATATCGTTGCTCCATTTAGTGTGTAAATATCCCTTTTCATCCGTTTTAGTGAGTTTTGCGAGTTTTTTTTTTTTTTTTTAATATATAATTTTAGGGCACAAAAACCCTAATTTTTTATTCGTTTTAATTAATTTGTTGTTTTTTATTTGTGGTTGACATTGATTAAGTTTATGGACTTTTCTAATGTGTGTCCAAATGACAAATGTTAAGATAATAATAAAAAAAATATTTGTAAAAATATAGATGTAAGTATGGTAATTATGAGGTTACATTTCAATTCTCATGATATATTCTTACAATTATTTCTTTAATTAGTATCAAGGGCGCACGTTAGAAGGATGATGACTCAAATGATGAGGATGTTGAGCTAAGAAGGAGATTTTGATGATGAGGATGATGATATTAAATAAGAGTAAAGAAATGAAATTTGAGAGAAATTTTGAAGGGAAACGGGAAAATTAGGGGTTAAAAGAAGTCAATAAAAAAGGAAGAGAAGATCCGTTAGTCAAGGTGTTAAGTTTGAGCTATTTTGACGGAAATTTTAATTTGGTTCTATCCGACAATAATCAAATGTGAACTTTAGGTACCTTTGGGCAAAAAAAAAAATGTTAGATATCATATTTACAACTCGTCTAAATGTTAGGTACCTTTTGACAAAAATATCCATACTCAAAATCTTAAAATATAATATATTACGTCATATATATGGTCTTTTTATTGCATACAGCGTTCACACACCTACTCTGTACTTTGTTATTAATGAATAATGAGTATATAGAATGAATGAGAACCGACCTATTGTCGCATACGGAGTAATAAATAAATAACTGGTGGTAGGTTGCTTATTGGTGAAATTAGATTCATCAACTTAAATAACGAAAAAAAGGACACTGGCCGGTCCCACTACGAGTCCACAAAAACCACGAATTTTACATACGTGGTACTCAATAATGATCATATATTTTCTAAAGATAATCATATTTAATTTATTAGAAATCCGCCTCTCATTTTAATCAGTGGCGATTCTAGAGATTTCGATGACGGGGTTCAAGTATAAGCATTTTTTTTTGTTACAAGAGTAATTTTGATTATAATTAATAAAATATAGAAATTATTTCTTATCATAATATTATTATTCTTACTACTAATAGTAATAGAAAATAGTAATTTAAAAGGTGAATTTAATAATTTTAATATAAATAAACAAAATTATAAAGTTGTAAATAAGGGAGTTGAATTGGGTCAATAATTCCCACAAGATGATAAAAATAAAATTTGTGATTCATGGGACTTGAAACTTTGATGTTTGGCACAATAATCACCCTTCTTACTACTAGACCCAATTAGTGTAATGTTCTCATATTATTGTTTTTTTTTTTTATATATTTCTAAATATGAGGGGATTCAAGTGCACTCCTTGAACCCTCTCTCAAAACGCCCCTGATTTTAACAGTAAAATACGGTCTTTTCAAGACTCGATGTTATATAAGAGTATACATAGTATATAAGCAAAAACCATTATATCATCGGTTGTATATGAGCATGGTACAACCACTACCCATTTTATTGAGCAAATGTGTATAGTTTTTGAGTTTGTAAATATTTATGAGCTAAATTGAAACTTTTCGAGTTAACATTGCAAGTCAAAAACTTTTATTCAAAAACTCAACAACTTTATAAAAATACTCAAAAACTTTACAAAAAAACTTAAAAAATCATTAATTAGGTTGTATTAACATGGGTGGTATAATCTACTAATTGTAGTATACGGAGTATATCATTTTCATGTTACGAGCTACTTATTATTTTTACTTAAATATTTATACATAGATGCATCGGTACAACTAGAAGTAACTACTAACTTCATATTATTTATACCATCAAATTTGATTTCAATATATTCAATTAGTAGATTATACCACCGCCGGTGGTAATACAACTTGTTATATGCTTTCTTGAGTTTTTTTGTAGAAATTTTGAGCTTCCTTATAAAGTTGTTGAGTTTTTAAAATAAACTTTTTGAGTTGCAATGCTAACTCGAAAACTAACAATTTAGCTCAATAACTTAACAAACTCAGAAACTATGCACATTTACTCAATAAAATGAGTAGTGGTTGTATGATGCTCATATACTACCGGTGATATAATAGTTTTTGTGCAATATATTTAACACATTCAAAAATTAGTACTCTTCTATTTCATCAGTTATTTTTAAATTTTAAAAATTGATAATAATCAACCATTTTCTTTATAAAATATATACTCTGTCATATAAACCATGAAAAACAAATAATTAAGGACTTTTTTTTTCCCTAAATAGGATTCAAATCCACAATTTCAAAAGAATGAGGTTCATTTGAAACTATTTTACATATAATAATTCCACATCATCAATATTTTTATTTTTATATTATTTGAATTTTTATTTTTATATTATTTGAGGTTCAAAAAATACTCTGTAAATAAAAGCATCAATTTTTGATGACGTGGAACTATTTTGTTTAAATAACTTCAAATGAATCTCATGTTCTTGAATAGTTTGGTTTGGCAATCTAATTAAAAAAATCATTAATTAGCACTAAAAAGAAACTGTGACTAATAATTATCTATGAGAAGTTGATCAAACTATATTTGGAGTACCTTAAATTTAAAATGTTTCATCAACGTTTGTTTTTATATTAATAATATATGGAGTAATAAACAAATGACTGAAATAGAACAACTAAGGATTAAAATGAATACTTGATGATTAGTACCTTTCCTCAAACTTGGTTGTTGCTGCAACATTGATGACAATGTCCAAGTCCGTCAACATCTGCTCTTTAAGATCGTCGTCAATAAGTCCTAGGTTCTCGTACGACGTATCCCCTGCTACCGGAGTTATCTTCTCTGATATCAAGCTTTCGAACTTTTCTCCCCATGCCTCTTTTACTACTCGGAACAACTCCTTTCCGATCACCTACAATTACATACGAAAACGCTTAAAAATACGTCTACCCCCAATTATCTGTCAAATTTTTCAATGGGACCATTGCATGCGTATAAGGAGATATTTGTGGCTAAAAGTACTAATTATAATGATCACTAATATTATGACCCTTGTTGAATCAATTGAAACTATTATTAGGGGACGATTACAAATTATATAATTTACCTTATACGGAGTATATAGTGGCTACAAATCTACAATAAGCATAATTATACTCACATTTCACAAAAATCGTATTATATACATACAGCGGTTTCATCGGAGTAACTTACAACATTACGCAAGGAATTACTAGACAAAAACCTAGTAAAATGTTGAACATATTAATAGGGAGAAGTATCACGTCCTTTAGTATATATGATATACTATAGGCTTCAAATTTCATGAACTACGAGTTATACTTTTCATATACGATGTTATTATTATTATTATTCTCAATTAGAGCTCAGTTAATTATAAACAGTGTAAACTTTAACCAATACATACTACAAAGAAAGACATTATTTCCGGCAACTGACTTTTTGCGACCATTGTTAGTCGCCAAATAATCTCTAGCGACCGTCTATAGTCACTCGCTGATTGAATCAGTCGCCAATTTGGCTTGTATTTAGAAAAAAGAAAAAGAGAAAAAGTGTGTGGCGACTAATTTCAGTCGCTTATTTTTCAACTAACTAGGGTTTTGGCAGACTCCACAACCAGTCACCCATTGAGTGTTTTCTTGTAGTGACATGGATTTTGATTGTCGAAGTTAATTAACATACCTCGTCTTGTACCCTAACTTTGGCGGACTCCGAATCCTTGGCTCGGACTAGAAGGTATAGTTTTCCCACGTTCGGCTGAACTCGTAGTATCTTCTCGACGAGAACTGCATTCATAAACGTAAAATCTTATATTAACTTTTTTTTTTCCCATAATATTGGCAAGATGCATGACATTTAACTGGCCATTATTTTGCACGTACGTACATATGAAACTTCAATAATCTCGCTGATTGACTATTTAATGTCGAGCATAAACATATTATAACACATACTTGCTCCATTCAATAGGATTCTATACATATTTTTTTAAGTAAATTCCACTTATTTTTATACATTTCTGTTTTAGTCAATGATTTTATTTATTCAATTATCCTTATTTTAATATAAGGACCCACTTAATTCTAAGGGAATATAAGTCATTTAACCTTGTATCCCACATTTTTTTTACATATTTCTACATTTCTCACTCATTCTTAATATTTGTGCCAAAAATAAATGTATACAATCCAATGGAACGGAAGAAAGATAACTACGTAATACTCGGTATATATTTACAATTTCACACGCACTAAACCTATTCTTATTTAGTTTTTAAGTAAATAGAGTTTCATAAAGTTAAAATTTCAACAAAAACAATTAAAATTATAATCCTTCATAAATATATATAATCCCCCTAAGAAGATAATCAAAGTGGCGACTGAAAAGACGTCAAACAGGAAAATCATAATGAAATTAAGCTAATACGGGAGTATAAAGTTTTGTTTAACGTCAAAAAACCAAGCAAATAAAGAAAATACTCTTTGCAATGAAGCCGGTTGCGCCCGTAATTAAAATAGTTTTTCCTCCAAGAAACTCAGCAGTATTACGAAAATCCATAATAATACTAATAATACGTACGAAATATATATTTTTTTTTTTTCCTTTAATTTACTTTTGTAAGTGAGATTTTTATGAGTAATATTACAAATGAAGCCTCACAAGGTAGCATATATATATATATATATTATGTAGAATAGAAGTAAATGGTGAAGTAGACATAGATCAACTGTGGACAAAAGGACTAAAAAGTAGTTTATGTACACGTTAACAGCTTGGGTCACCTATATATCCTTGTTAGAGGATAGGACAGTGAACAACTTCCACCCACTACGTACAACGGCTATCATGGAAATTGTTTATATATTGTATCTTCCAAATATCAGTTAGCTCCTTGACTGCCGTGATACGCGACCAATAATTCTCGTCAGAGACCATCTCAATTAAAACCTTAAAGTGATAGTTACAATTCCAAGATCGTTTTTATAGTCTCTAATAACACGTCGTGTTGATGCAACTACGGGTCTCCCCATACCTGGTGCTTAGATATTCTACTTAAAAGGGAGGGATGATGAGGTTCGGACCCGTGATCGACCCTTGGTCACATGACTCTGATACCATGTCAGAGACTATTTCAATCAAAACCATAAGATGAAGTCCCAAGATTTTTTTTATACTCACTAACAAATTTATCAGAATCTTTATATTTGTTTTTGAGCAATGATTGATTTTTAGCAAAGATTTTGTAAATGAGAGATTAACTTTAAGGGGTCATTTGATTCAAAATATTGGAATGAAATGGAATAAATTTTGAATACAGAGAAAGATATGGAGTTTGAGTTTCATGCTTGTTAACAATTGTTTAGTTTGAGTTTGTAATGGATTCGCCTTTGGAATAAATTCAAAATTCTTTTTCTTTTTCGTTATCGATATGTTTAATGAATTATAAAAAGCACTCCCTCTATTCCAGTAATTTGTTTACTTATTCTACTTTGTGGTGTATTATTTATTTGTTTACCTTTCTATTTTAGGATCCCTTTCAATGAGTAATTTTGAGCTCCCTCCCCATTATTGTCTACTTGTCCTCTAATGATTGGTTCTCACCTCCTTCCTTGGTCAATGACTGGAACGGAGGGAGTAGTTATTACTTATACAATTATTTTTTCATATGCTATAATTGGCGATGATTAGAATTAGCTATATTAAAAAACATAGTAAAAAAAACAATCTAAATTATTTCATAACCAATATTAAACATTTACAATAAAAAAAATCTATAAAGTATTCATAAAAGTTACTAGTGAGTATAAACATAATTACGTCAAAGATTACGATGACAATGAATTGGCTTCGGATCCGGTTTAGCATAATTCATAATCGATCCAGTTAGTTAATGGATCATCGATCCAAATCCATACGCAATCATATGCACCTCTACAAAATCCAAATTTGATCCAATACATATTTTTTTAATATCCATATTCAAATTAACTTGATTAAAAATTTAATCTAAAACCCTACACAAAATTTAATCTCAAACAATTTGAATATCGATTATTTAGTAAAAAAAGATTTAAAAAGAAAGAAAAAATTTTGACATTTACCCTCTGAACTCATTTCTTTTGAATCTTTCATGTTCAAAATTACGACATTTGAGATTTTTTTTTTTTTGGTAGAAATGTAATTTCATTATCATTAAAGATCGTCAACAGTACAATCACATTTGACAACCGCTAATCCTAGGAAACTAATCCCAACGAACTACTCAGAGCAGACCCTTGGGATTAGCTCCCCACCAAATTCCTATTACAGACACAATCATCTTATCAGACCTTTCTCAATAAGCCAATTCCTATCAGCATCTTTAATCCTCTCAATACATCTAGTCACTCGAATTTGCACCATAGTCTTTACTCTGTTGATCAGAGTACTTGGAAGAGGTACCTTGCAGAACAAACGAGCCTCATTCCTTGCAAACCAAATTTCGTACACCATTGCCAAGATTGATGCTTGGCACACTTGAGTTCTCAACCTTGATTTCATTCTAACAGCACCCATCACTGCCAAAGGAGACTGAACCTTGATTTTACCCCCTAGCCATTGATTAATCCCTTGAATGCAATACTTACTAAGCTGACATTGAAAAAACAGATGCTCATTGGTTTCTCTGTCAGTTCCACACAGTAAACAGTCCTCATCAGTTGCTATCCCCAATCTGAATAATCTGTCCTTAGTCCACAGTCTCAGCTGCACTGCAATCCAGCTTATGAATACATGTTTGGGATGAGCATACCTGTTCCAAATGAATCCACTCCAAGCAACCTTCACATCCTGTCCCAGCAGCCATTTATACCCATCAGCAATGGTATATGGCATATCTGAACCTCTCCATTTAGCCCCAATGTATCCAGCCTTCAGAGTATCCTTCACAGCACAAATTCTTCTCCATACCCAACTAGAATTAAGGTTTGGTTGATAATCTAGCCAATTTGTTTGCTTAATGTATATATGATTAACCCATTTGATCCAAAGATGATCAGATTTTTCAACTAACCACCATACTAGTTTACCAATGCAAGCTTTGTTCCTAAGCAAAATATTATCAACACCAAGCCCTCCAACTCCTTTTGGCCTACATACCTTATCCCAAGCAATAGGGGGAGCTTTATGCAGCCCTTCAGTCCCTTCCCAGAGGTAGGCTCTACAGATGCTATCAATGCTCCTGATCACATTATTGGGTAATACAAAAATATTAGCCCAATAAGAGTGTAAAGATGTCAGCACAGATTGGACCAAAGTCAATCTACCAGCATAAGAAAGGTGTCTTGACCCCCATGCTCTGATTCTGTTAGTCAGCTTCTGCACAAGTAAATGACAGTCCACCTTGTTCAACTTCCTTGCAGTGATAGGAATTCCAAGATATCTGAAAGGAAGATTGCCTTGCTGCATCCCAGAGTTCCTGAGAAACATATCACTGATTCCAGCCTGCACTCCATTAAAATACACCTCTGATTTAGATTCATTCATACACAGCCCAGAAGCCTTGGAAAAAGAAAGAAAACCTCTGACCATAAGCTCCATTGATCCATAATGTCCTTTGCAAAAGAGCAGCATATCATCAGCAAATAGGAGGTGATTAAGTCTAATAGATTTACAAAGTGGATGGAACCTGAAGCCACTTTGATTAGACACAAACACACAGATCCTACTAAGATAATCCATTGCCAAAGTAAAGAGCAGAGGGGATAGAGGGTCCCCCTGTCTAAGCCCTCTTTTACCTTGAAAAAAACCAAAGATGTTCCCATTTAGGTTGATGGAATAAGAAGGAGAAGAAACACATTCCATAATCAAAGTAATGAAATGGGGGGGAAACTCCAAACAAACCATCAGTTGCCTCAAGAAAATCCATTCAACACTATCATAAGCTTTCCTCAAATCTATCTTCATGATGCATCTTGGAGAACAAGATTTCCTTCTATACATCCTTACCAGATCCTGGCAAATAAGGATATTATCTAGTATAGATCTACCCTTGATGAAAGCACTCTGGTTTTCCATAATCAGATTTGGCAAAACCTCCCCAAGCCTACTGCATAGAAGCTTAGCAATACACTTGTAAAGAATGTTGCAACAAGCTATAGGTCTAAACTCACTAACCCTCTTAGGATTTGTAACTTTAGGTATCAAGGTGATAAGTGTAGCATTGATTTGTTTAAGCAACCTCCCTTCCACAAAGAAATCCTTCACAGCAATGATTACCTCCTCCCCAACATAATTCCATGCCTTCTTGAAAAAACCACTTGAAAACCCATCAGGGCCAGGGGCTTTATCTTCAGGAATGGAGAAAATTGCAGCTCTTATCTCTTCACCTGTGACAGGTCTGAGTAAGAGCCCTCTCTGAGCATCATTCAACTTCTTCCCCATGTCAATAAACTCAGCTCTCACCTGAGTAGTAGCCTTTGCAGACCCTAGGAGGTCTCTGTAATAATCCAAAAAAGCCTCCTCAATTTGGGAGGGATTGTTCCTAAGGACATTATCCTTATCCAGAATCTGAATCACTCCATTCTCAGCTCTTCTAGACTTTAAAGCCCTGTGAAAGAAACTGGTGTTTTCATCAGCCTCTTGCAACCAATGAATCTTAGCCTTCTGTTTCAAAAAACTATTTCTTGCCACATTTAACACCTTGCAAGCTTCTGCAGCCTGCTTTTCCAATTGAGCCAATTGAACATTTGTGGGATCATTATCCAACTCCCCTTGTATTGAGATCAAAACCTCCATAGCAATGTTAGCTTTACTCTCCACATCAGAGAATAATTTACCATTGAGTTCCTTAAGAGGCTTTTTCAAAGCCTTAAGTTTATGCACCACCCTAAACATGGGCACACCATCCACCCATCTATTCCATTCCTTCTCTACTACTGAACAAAACTCAGGCACTAGAGACCACATATTAAAAAACTTGAATGACCCCTTCCCAATATGTCTTTTCCCATATATATGCACAATGCAGGGAGTATGATCAAAAAGGCCCTCAGGCAGAAATTCTGCATAAGACTCTGTAAATACATCCTGCCACTCACCATTTCCCATGGCTCTATCTATCTTGCTCATCACCCTATCACAGCCATCTTGTTTATTACTCCAGGTGAAGAATCTTCCAATCATTTTCAAATCAGATAGCTCACAATTCAGGATACATTGCTGAAAGTCCACAATCTCAAACATTCTTACAGGAGCTCCAATCCTTTCAGCAGGGGATAAAACATTGTTAAAGTCACCAGCAACTAACCAAGCCTGATTACATTTAAAACCATTAAGTGCACTCCACAAATCTCTTCTCTCGTTCAACTGATTGAAAGCATATACCACAGTAAAGTAGAAGGACTGCCTAGTCCCACAGACCACACAATGGCAATGAATCCATTGTTGCCCAGTATCCAACACATTAATATTGAACTGCCCAGGTTTCCATAAGACCCAAATTCTACCACCTTCACTACAACTATTATTAGTAACAATAGACCAATTAGAGAAATTATTGAATGCTTTATTCAAAGACAAATTCCTAATCCTTGTTTCCACCAGCCCACATAACCCCACCTTATTCTTATGGAGCATAGTGCTCACTTCTTTCTGCTTGGCGAGGCTATTGAGCCCACGAACATTCCAAATACACACCTCACCCATGCTCACTAATGAGCACAGGTCCAATTTTCGTGACTGACTGCTGAATTGCACTATTAAGTACCTCAAGGAATGAGGGAGATTTACCTATACTGAATTTAGCACTGGTCACCACAACACCAGCATCCTTCCTCGCCACAGGAGTAACCCTCGGTTCAACTTCTGGGACAACAGGAACAGGTACAGGTTTAGGTTTCCACTCTCTCCTCGGTGGTTGGATAATCTTCCTCCTGCACTGGTCAACCCCATGCCCATAAGATTTGCACCCAGTGCATTTAATGGGTTTCCATTCATACTCCACCTTCACCACTTGATCGACCCCTAGTTCATCCTCAAACATGATACTCTCAGGAAACTCCTGACCAATCTGAACCTCAACCATCACACGAGCAAATCCAAGCCTCGTTTTCAGAAGAGTAGCCTCATCACATTTCACAGGCTGTCCCACCAGTCCTGCAATTTTAGAGATGCACGCTTCCCCCCAAAATTTCAGTTCAAGGTCTCTTAACCTAATCCAGGTGGGCACAGACTTCACCTTCTCTTTAATCAAACTCACATCCGAGGACCAAGGCTTCATAATCATCGGCTTATTATCAAATAATTGATAACCAGATTGAAGAGCCTGTTGCTGATTTCCAATAGATTTGAAGTGCACAATGAAAACTCCATTAGGTAGGTGGGAGATCTTATCAAACTCAAGGCGCCCCCAAATCCTCTTGATGAAGCCATTGACAACTTCCCAGGGAGGGTTTGCCCCAAGAATGAAGCAGACAACCGCCGTTGACCAGAAGGAAATTTCATCATTAACATCCTCTGAACATAACTTCAACTTCTTCGACGAATTAGACGATTCAGCACCATCATTCCTAATAACATGTTCAATCTCTTGGATTTCCTCAATAACCTCCAATTCTTCCATTTCCAAAGGTTGCATCACCGAAGCATGGCCAATCGGACCATAATGCTTCTTAGGTTGCAAATTATTAGATGTACTATTAGAAGTATTATTTTGTGGATTTTTTGTGGTATTAGATGATGACTTACTATTATTATTTGATTTAGCTTTGTTGTGTGAAGATGAGGGAGTCAAGATAGGAGTAATAACTCGAGCCTTACGCTTCTTCGCCATGGCGGAAGACCGCGACCCGGAGTGAAAGGAGGAGTTCTCAGGCTGCCAACCCTAGAGCTTCTCTCTCTATCTCTATCGCAAATACTTTTCTTAATTTGATTAAATCACTTATTTAACTTTCATAAAAATTTAACTTAACTGAAAACACATACCGCTATA
>JAUEKU010182237.1:0-10264 GCA_032274805.1 Gypsophila paniculata | reverse complement strand
ATCTATTCAAGTGAAATGTTGTGGAGGTTCGTACACGCTTTCATGTTTTCATGAACTCTAGTAACTAAAATAACCTCCATTCAGAAACGTTAGCACAATGACAATTGACTACTGCAAAACAAGACCGACAGTAGCAAAGAAATTACTCGTTGGTGAACAAGGAAATTAACACGATAACATACCCTAGCAGTGTCAAGGGAATTACAGTCCATGGCCGCAACGGCAACTTGCTCATATAACGTCCATTCTGAAGCGAAGCAAAGAAATTACTTGTAAGACAGACGATCTTTCACAATCCTTACTCATTATAAAAAAAAAAATAAATAAAATTAGAGTAGGTCTCGCATGAGACAGATTCTAGTACATAAAACACGATCACTTTAAATTGAAAAATAAAAAAGGTCGTGGGGGTCATATTTTTTAGGTCAGGTAGTCACGTTTTATGCACTAAAAACCGGTCCGACACGTCAAAGCAAAATTCAGATCACGAAAAAGAGAGAGAAGTAAAAAAGAAACCTTCATCAGAGAGAGCAGATCTGAGTTTAGGATGATTTAAAAGAGTCAAACCATGCTTTAAAACAAGTGCAGATCTTCTAAGTTTGAGTTTACGAATTAAACTTAGATATTCCCATTCACCACCACCTCCATGTTCTACTTGTGTCTCTAATCTATTTAATTCTGCTTCTTCATTTTTTGTCACCATTTTTGGTTTTTGTTTTTTGTGATTGAAAACAAGTTTTTTTATGTGTGGGAATTTTGGGGGGTTTTGTTTGTTAGATGAATTTATTTTTGTGAGGGAGTGGTGGTGTACTAGTGCTATTATTGTGTGCTCTTTGATTGATTAGGATGGTCCAATGGTGTTTTTGATGGGATCGACTTGGTAAAATTGACTTGATCTGAATGATTCGGTTTGATTAGTCTGATTTGAGATTTAGTTGTGATTTTATTGACTTAATATATGAAGACGATTGAAATTTAAATTGAGTTGAACTGATTTTTATATGTCGTGATTTTTTATTAAGTTTAATATTAATCTTATTTGAATTGACATGACCTAACATTGACACAACGTTGGAATTTGATTTTAGTTCTCTTGCTATATAGGCTTTTGCCTATCCTTTTGTTCTCAACAAAAAAACAAAAAAAAAAAAATGACTCACTCTAATTTAGAAAAGACTTGGTTATCAATTTTATCGATCTCACATTAGTGGGCCTAAGAATGATCCAACATGAAGATAACTCAACCTGAAATGACCTTAAAATTAACCCGCATCTGAAATAATTCAATAACTATTTGTTTGAAATCTCAACTCAAAAATGATCGAAGCCGACACGACCCTACTTAAATGACTAGAATTATTTCATTGTTGTGTTGGAGGAAATTAAAGAAAATGGAGAGATGAGGAATAATATTTAGGTGCACCGGGTCATGGTCCTCCCTAACCAATTAAAAGACTTAAATGCTATAAATGGAGCCCAATTTTTTATAAATAACTCAATAAAAATAATAAATATGCATCTCTTATTGGTTGGGGAGGACCATGACATGATCCTCCCGATGTACCTAATAAAATTTCGAGAGAAGAAACGAAGAAAGTCTTTTTCCTCTCATAACCACTTTCATTTACTTTTATTGAGACAAACAAGGGACATGTTACCGCTTCAATGGTTGCAAAATGCACAGTAGAACATCCAAGTCATCTGCAGCAGTTGAAAGCCATAGTCCTCTTTTCGTTGGATATGGCCTTCGAATCCAGCCCAATGATCAGCACACACCGATCGAAGGGAACACACAATCTTCATCTTCAACACAACGAACAACTTAACTCACACCAAGTTAGAGGATTTAAAAAATAACATTAATTTCATTATTTTTATACATTTAAAAACAATCTGAAACCAGATCCGATTCAAACAAACAATTGAGCACACTTTTAGAATAGACTCACATTCACAACACTCTGCTGACGAATACACTCTGTATGTAAAGAATAACCAATGCGAACCCTCTATCAGCGAAAACGATTTGTTCAGGGCTGATCTGATCCAGCTGAAAGGGTATTTTTCATAGTTCGGATAAATATACGGGTATAGCAACGATATAAATGAATAAGTTGGGTAATCCTGTATACAATATATACATGATATCTGTCCTTGCTCCCACAGTAATTATTGCCGATTTGTACGTAAAGACTGAAGGTGAGCAGTAAATGTCTCGAAATCAGGGAGCTTAGGGTGAACATGACTCGGTTTCTTTCCAGAGTTTTCTCCAGGAGCCTTCTCACTTGACATAGATGCCTTTGGAATCTCGGTAGAAGTTAGAGTTGCTGGCTTCTCTACAGCAACTGGAGTTGTCTCTGACCTGAGCGCATATGGTGCATCGTCATTTCGTCCTAATTGATATATAATCCTGGAGCTGGAGTTTGTGGTCTCGGTCTCCTGCATGGAAGAATCTTTAGCAGCATAGGACGGAGAAAATTGCTCAGTTTTAGCAGTGTCAACTTGATTTGAAGATGGCCGAGAGCTGACTGATTTAGTTTTAGAACCCTTAGTCCTCCGAGAAATTCCAGTGCCCTGAAGCTTTTTGCTCATAACTGATATAGGAGGCGCATCTTCTTGAATGCTGTCATCAAACTCGAAGTACCTTGCCGAGTCCTTTGCTCTTGTTTTAGGCACATCTTCATAAACAAGCTCAGTGTACGATGGTTCGGCATTCTTTGAGGGGGTGTGTGCAATTTCCGGCTCATAATTTCCAGGCGCATCATAATGTGTGGCCACATGTTCAGTGTCTAATCGACCTGACGACCCCTGAAATTTATAGGCAGGAGAACTATTCTCCCTTTCACCAAAACCATCGTTTATTGCTGCCTCAGAAGTGGGAGAAGAAACATCAGCATATCCGTCTTTCGTATATGGTGGGCGCCAGCTGGTCCTATTTCGTCGTCCCCCAGGTAATGATCCAAGGTTCAGTTCTACATCATCCTTACAACTAGAGTAGGTTTCACCGCTGATCTCAGAGCGATTTTTTGACTCTATAGGAAGACTGAACAATCTTGGAGACTCCGACGCATTGCCTTCATCAGCTGAACCACCAAATGAATTTTGATTTTCTTTCTCGAGTTTATTTCTCTCAAAAGTGTCATTAGTTGCTTTCGATGATCTTAGAAACCCAATAGTAGCATGAGAATCCCAGTCAGGGTTCCGGTAGCTATGGCTATCTGTTTCCGGCTTAGTGTTTTCTGTCTCCAACTCTCTCTCACTTCTTGGGCTGGATCCGTCATAATCATCGAACGTGATGGGAAGTGGCTCAATTAGTTTTGAATAAAGTGACGAGCTTCTGAAACTTTCAGAAAGATCAGGTTCAAAATGATGGCTGGTTTTGTGAGGTGATGCATGTTCAGGTGACGATTTACCAGAGGAGAAATCACATTTCTCTGTCGAATCTAAGATGCCTTCTTCATCATTGTCAGAACCAGATTCATCAAAAACTGCAGTAGCAACGTTATGGCCAACTTTTTCATTGATCTCCAACCCACTAGGCTTCTGGTCCATACCAACAAATACCCACGTACTGGAGTCAAATCCAGAATTCTTCTCATCTGGATCCTTAAACACATTTCTCTCTTCATAATTTCTGGAACTTGTCTCACCCGTGATACTGTTCGACTTTGATACATATGTGGTTTTTGCACCCCAATTCTCGTCCTCAGATCTTTCCTGGCTAAAAGCACCAAAGCTATGATCTGAATGAATATCATCTTTTCGATAATGCAGATTAGAAAAGACACCATACTCATCCCCGGAACCACTGGACTGAGAATCAAACTTGCTTGGCTGGTTTTGAGGTTCTACAGTTGGTCCATGGAAAGGGTTTTCAACAGATTCTGTTTCACACTCCTGAATGTTCGATGAGCTAGGCTGATTACGATCATCTCTGGACGTACTGGGGCCAGATATAGAATCTCTTGATTGCCTTAAGCTATCTGCATTTTCCTGATGGGGAGTACTTTCGCTTCCTCTGAACTCTTGTTGTCTGTTATCATACTGCACTCCGGATTGACTGTATTCATTATTTGACCTTATACCATCGTGCCCTTCCCTGACGCCACCTTGCTGATTTGTACTTCCTTGATGTCCTTCCATGTTTGAAGTCCTATAATTAGATGAGCTTTTGATTGGATTTTCTTGCCCATGTCTATAAGAATCACGAATAGAAAGTTCAGCAGCAGCTCTTGCAGCCATGCTTGCTCGTTCCGCAGATTCAGCAGCTGCTTGTGCAGCAGAAGCTGCATCCTTGAATTCCATATTCCATTGTTGTCTGTCTGCTGCAACCACATCCACAGCACTCCCTGAGGACTGACTGAAGAGCATTTCCTCTGAGTCATTTTCTGAAAAGAAAGCCATTTAAAGCCTTTGTAAACGTGGCGTTTCAGAATCAGTAGCATGAACTACTGATTAATTGAAATTTAAATGTTTGTCACCTGATGGTCTAGTGCTAGGGTGTGAACTAGAAGATGGTGGGATCACGTTAACATTAGCACGAGGATGTCTTCGCACAGGCTTTTCCTTCTTTTCTGAACCATGAGAATGCTTCTCCTCAGGATCATCAGCAATTTGAACATTTAGGGGTTGCATTTGTATTCTACTGTCGTTATCCGTTTGTAGTTTTCTCTGGCAACAGAAGTTCAATCAAGAGTCAAGAACCCTGATCATATTCACTAATTTGAAACAAATCAAGAGAGAACTACAGTAAAAGATGTTTCCAGCCCGAAAGATAATTGTCATAGGATTGAGACATTGAATCATGAAATTATGTTCAAATAAGCAAGACTAAACAGATAAATGGATGCATGATGAATAACCCATATTTCAGCTTATTTAGTACATAGTTAGGCTTTGAATTTCAACATGTTAGCACGTCTTTCTAGATACTGAAATAAGAGCATGCTACATGATTAGTCCTATCTTCAGCAGACTTGGGCACATCATTCGAAATTTCAAGCATATCATTGCAACAGATAATAAGGCTTACCGGCGTGTCACTGGAAGACACAGTATCTTCTTCTTTAAACCAGTTAGGTTCCCACTGGATATTATGCTCTTCAGCGATTCCTTTGAGATTCTTCAGTTTTGTCGGACCATCAGGAGCGTTAACGGATAACTTCTCAACCAACTGGTTCAAAAAAATATCATAATTCCTCATCAGACTAGATGAAAGGTATGTTGCTATTTAAACAAGCGCACTATGCGACCATATTTTGGCTTAGAAAAAGTACTCCGTATTTTATATTAGCATAACAGAAAGTGGCAAACTTACTGTTCTGCTTACTCCACATGCTGGACGTAACTCAACGGCAGCAGCTGCGAAGTCTTTACCATATTTTGCAGTGAAATGCTTGCGAATATCCTGAAGCTCTGTGATATCTCCGCATCTTGGAGCTGCAAATATTAAGCTTGCTATAGCTTCTTTCAGATCAAGGGGGCAGTTTCTGCATGGAGATCAAACAAGAACCGTTAATTTCTATGTAGATAAATGGTTCTTCACTAGGTTTGGCCTCATTTCTTTTTATTACATAAGCAATTTGTAAATAAAGGACGAACTGCTCTTGCGCGAGTAAAAATGGCACAATAAAAGACAAGTTGAGAAAAGCAAAAACAACAATAGATGAGAAATAAAAAATCGGCACATCAAGAGCATATCTCTCATTATCAAGTTAAAACATACTACAGCAAAACTCTTCATCTTGCAGCATCATCCCAATATATCCATTTACCCGTAAATCAAAACGTGTTGTCAAATAACATCTCAGCAAAGTTCGCAATTTCTCTTTAAACAACTAGTATGTGTAGCTCTCCAGCATGCATTATATCACAGGAGGAGGAAAGCGGATGATGTGAATGGATACCGTCGGAAAAACACTTAGCTAGGTTCAGATGACCAGTCCAATCATTTGTTGCATTCCATGAAGAACCTCGGTACCAACTAACTATGGACTCCTTAAGCATCACCATTTCACATTTTCAATGAGAGAAGACGTTAGAAGAATCAAATCAATCTCCACTGAATAGATAAAATTTACTCCCTCTAAATGAAAATGTACATCTTAGCCAAAGTCTCAAAAATAAAAAGTCTGATGACCAAATCCTTAACTAATACAGAAAATAAAACAGAACAATAATTAAATGGTAACTAGTTGACATACTTTTGTGACTCGATGATTGGCAGACGTGCCACAGTAAGTTCGCAATATATCTCAATCATTTCATATGCAGCCAAGGTATTTTCCTCCCTGATAACATGCTCAACCTAATATAGAGAAGAAGGAAAATATCAAGCAAGGAACCATATAATAACAGTGATTAAATTGTCAAGCAGCCACCGGGATGACCTACTAATCTACTTTAACCATTCATATGGATACATTTTATAAAAAAATCAGTTACAAGTAAACAACTCGGAATGCGACACTTCTTCAGATATATTTGACTATCTATAAGTTTTCCATGTACTAGGCTGCATTACTTGAGGCCTTCTGTCTAGGAGGACATAAGAGGAAGTTGGGTGTGCGAAACATTTCCCCTAGAGCCCTAGCTGATACTTCTAGATGAGTCATATTTCACAATGCGATTTGCATCAATAGTTAAGTCAATCGACAGTTTCACTATGAAAGAAGTGTAAATAGTCCCCTACCACCTTTAAAAATGGAAAATAGTACACATTGGAAATGGAACATAGTCTTTACTAAACTTGATTACGCAATAGTACTTGAAACTTATAACCCCCTATCACACTTGATGAAATCACAATCATAAGCTACAAAAATGATCAGTACCAAAGCATCAATTGCACACTACAATAGTACTCAGTTACTTAGCCAAATGTATTTGGTAAAGAGGCAAACAAACGGTATTAACTTTACATAGTAACCTTAAATGCAAAAACAATTTTAGTTTTCAATCGTAAACCCCAAACAACAGTTAATCACTAATGTGGAAAGCAAATTCCCAGAGCCACTCATCACTGCTCGTTTATAGTGTGAAAATCGACGAGTGGGGAGGAGAATAGTTTCAACTAGAAGATTTTGCTTGATGATTGGATCAAATATTATTTTTAAGACAAAGAAAAACGTCAATTGATATTTGTTCCCAAAACAGAAAGGTAAACGAATAACTGAATTAAAGCGAGTATATCTTGATCAAATTCTTATCTCATTCATCATACAAACACAAGCTATCAATCAACAATAACACGAAAACCAAACTTCCACAGAAACCAAAATGCGAAAGCGATCAACAAACAGCACAACATACACGAATACGAGCGGTCTGATCCTGCCCACTCTGAAGCAATTGCGCGATTTCTCGCCGCAATTGCCTCATCTGTACATCCTTCTTATTCTTCATGATCTTAACCCTAGCTTTCGCTAGATTCAACGCCGTTTTGCTGCCGAAATCAATCAAAACCTCGTCAATTTCATCATACACTCCAAAAAATTCACAACAAATCGAACAAAATATAAATCAAAACTATCAAAGCATTTGAAAATCAATCATATGATTAATAATTGTCGAGTTTTTTCGCCATTATACTGCCGAAAATCAATCAAAATCAATTCAATTTCATCAAATTCAACATTAAACAAAAAAAATCAAACAAAAAAAAACACTTGTAAAAATTAACCATGCGAATAATTATTGTCGATTTGATCACCAATTTACTGCCGAAAATCGATCAAAACAACATCAATTTCATCAATCACCCCAAAAATTCAACATCAAACAAAATATAAATCATCAAAATTCAAACCACTTCAAAATCAAAAATTAAGTAAACGATCGATCATTAATATAATTATCGTCGAGTTTTCTCACCATTTTGAAGATTTGAAGCTTTTATGCAGCATTTTACGATGATTTTATTCGAGGATGAGTGTGATTGGGGGAAATTATGAGTGTACGTGTGCGTAAAATTAATAAAATTGGTTTTTTTTTTTAGGGTTTGTAAATGATGGTAAAATTTACTCGTACTAAAATTTACTCGGTATTTATTAGGAAGGATGAAAATTTAGGAAATTGAAATATGATGAGAAGTTGGGGGACGTGCGTGTACGAGAGCACCGATGACTTCTTTTAAAATAATAGTTCTACCGTGAGACCGTCTCATAGCGTGAGATCTATTTATTGTTTTTCTAAAAAAACAAAAAAAAAAATACTCCTTTAACTAGCTCCTTATGTACTGTCTCACTCTAGAATTTCTGCTTTTCAAATTATTACTCGGACAGCCGACTGTTGTAAGTTTCTTAACCGTTTCCTATTCTTTTTTCCTTTTTTTTGGATCATTCGTTTCTTCACAATTGATCAAAATTTTATTCGTGAAAAATTCATACATAAAAATTTGAATAGATTAAATAGGAATAAAATATCATAAACGGGGCGAGATCGTCTAATAATATCAAAGAGGGTACTACATCAGTTCCATTCAATCGTATACGTTTTTCTTGCTTAAACTGTTTCACTCAATTGTATATCCTTTCAATTCCGATCATTTGTCTACCTATTTTATTTGAGGTATATCATTCATTTGTTTATTAATTCTTTTTTAATAGTTTTTATCATATTAATTAACCAACTTATCCCCATTTTTTTCACATCTCTTTTTTCTATTGTAAGTGTTATTACGAGTACTTAGTAGTAACTTGAGGGTGTAGATGACTTTTATCACATGAGAGTATGAGACCCAAATCACCCAATGTAATAAAATTGGCACCAAAGAGACTTTCTTGCGGATTTTTCCAATAAGAAGACTATACAACTAGTTGTAGTACAACTGATTTCATTTTTTTGAGCAGTGCTATAAAATTTATGAGCATTATGATAAATTTCTTGAGCTATGTATACAAGTTTTTACAAAATGCTCAGAAATATTATTAAAATCCTAAAAAAATCAAAAATTATTGTTGTACAACCGATTGTATAATCTTTTTTGTTTCCAGATATATATAATGATTTTTAACAGATATAATCGACCCAGGTTTAGCTCGAACTTGGGTTTTCTTAAGAATCAGCTCTATAAGCTTTTGCTTGAAACTTATCAAACTCAAAAACTTAAATTTGGGTATGAGCTGATGAAAGGCCTGACCAGTGTCGGTGCTAGAAAATTGGGACAGTACGATTATAGACGGCACAAATTTAAATTATACTTCGTGAAAGTGCACATTAAGTTTTATAATTTTATTTAACAAAAATATATACACTAATTTGAAGTAATTTTTACACTATTTCGCCGAAAATTGTGAAATCTCGAGATCGCAGTCACATGACTATGCCACTTGGCTCGAGTTCGATTCAAACGCTATGTTTATTCCTTTTCACTTTTCTGATACAACTAAAAAATATATTTAGGAAAAAGATAATATTATAAGAAAATTCAAATCAAAGCTAATGTTAAAATATAATTAAAAATAAAAAAAATAGTGTATGATGATGTAAGAAACATAATTATATAAATATTAAAAATAAACGATGAAGATAATATAAAACGTCTAAGCTAAATTTGTGAGCCGAGCTAGGTAGCAAACTCAACTCGGATCAAGACTTGCTCAAACTCGGGCTCAGAATTAATTTCATTGAACTCGATCCAAAATTTAACTAATACCAACAAAAAATTTGTCATACCGACTCTATTCATTTAAACCCCCCCTCTTAATAATACCATGCAAATACGCAATTGTGATCAATTGATCATCACTTACAAATATATTCTGTGTACTTGCAGGTTCTCAAGAATGTCGTTTTACTAACGTTTAGTCCCTACTCAAAAGGATCAAACTTTATAATTGATGAAGTGTACTCAACTTGACAACTTGGCCAAACCAAGCATAAGTTTTTACTTTTATACTGCGTTGTATTTTAAATTGGTCTTTAGAAAGCAAAAGTTTTGCATTTAATTACGGTAATAAAAATTTGTCATGTATGTAAGTTTACTTTGGGTTAGACAATCATTATTCCATTTAATTACTTAAGACTTACTCTTATAAATAAGAGATTAAGGTACTTTATTTTTCTTCTCTTTTATTATATATATACTCCTCTATCTCAATTATTTGTTTATCATTCTTATAAGAATGAAGGTAAATTGGGTTTTATTTTTTCTGTTATATGTAAATATATTTTCACAAATTCTAGAGTAAGATGGTCTC
The DNA here is from genome assembly GCA_032274805.1 of Gypsophila paniculata. Taxonomy (NCBI): domain Eukaryota; kingdom Viridiplantae; phylum Streptophyta; class Magnoliopsida; order Caryophyllales; family Caryophyllaceae; genus Gypsophila; species Gypsophila paniculata. The sequence goes on along the minus strand of JAUEKU010182237.1, from coordinate 65 downwards.
ACGATAAATTTATCGTAAGACCTCTCACATGTAAGGGTGGTTATTTAGTTTTTTTAGTAGATTTG
>JAUEKU010182226.1:0-10265 GCA_032274805.1 Gypsophila paniculata | reverse complement strand
GAAAACTTTAAACCGTTATTAAACTTTTGACAACGCTACAAATTACAACGACCTATATTTGTTTTTAAAACGGTTATAAACCGTTGTCAATGGCCTATTTTGTAGTAGTGCTTATGAGTGAAAAGGAGGGAGTATGACCTAAAATTAAAGGAAAGATTTTGTGGTCACATAACCTGACAAATTTTTATGAGAAAGCCTTTGATAAGACCGTTTCACTAAAACAACGTGAGAGTAAACTATTTAACCAATGTACAAATGATAAAATCAAAATGATAACTAGATCAATTAGGAAAATAGTTATGGAATAAAGTAAGTATTTTGTGAAATCGTCTCACATTGTGAAACCTATTATTTTTTAAACAAAACTAAATAAACTAGTCATATAACTACCGTTAATGTGAGAGATCTCACAATAAATTTATTATAAAACCGTCACCCAATTATTTGTGCAATACGTCTCACATGAGACGACCTACCTTAAATCAAAGTAGCTTTCATTTTTAAAACAACAATTGACAACCTCATATGAGAAAACCGTTTTACTTGAGAATTTATCTTTAATTTATTAGGTTGATCTTTTGTTAAAATGGTACGAATTTTAAAGAATATAGATGTTCACTCATACTTTTAGCGAAAGATTAAAAAATTCGAGCAGCTCGAAAAAATAAAAGTACATATAAAAAAGAAATGAGAATAATATTCACTTCATTCATGTCATTTTGCTATATTTTCTTATTTTGACACTATTCATTAATCAAGAGAATCTTTGAGATTTCTTACAAATATTAAGTGTAAATATAATCATATGGCATATTGTTTAATTTATTTTTTACACCATACGTTTCAATCATTAGTTTACCTATTTTATCTTAAGGCGTATCATTCATTTATTTAGCTTTCCTTTTTAGTAAGTTTTTTATGTAGTAATTCATCATCTTGCCTCTACCATCAAATCCTATTAAATTATCCGGTCCTACATTTTAAGGGTAGATGTGTTTTTTATGGGGTTCCTTAATTTTTGTGGCCAAATGAAAGATAAATAAATGACAGAAACAGAGAGAGCATGAATATAATATGAATATAACATTTTTTTACTTTTTGAAAATATGTAAATATAGATATAAACGTTATAAAATATGTCTCGACGTTTATGCAAAAGGAAAATGTAACAAAATAAAATGAATGGAGAGACCGAGAGAGTATATAATACGAAGTACTACCTAACTTTATAGGGCCTTAAAATGAGTATAATGTTAGTAAGGTCCACATCTCACGAAGCCAATAAAGATATGTGGATAAGATTAATAGGAGTAATCATTATTGCACTATATCAAATAATTGTTCTTTTCATTTTTATTTATCTCAAAGGAGGTGAGAAATGTTTAGTACTCAAATAATTGGTACGAAATTGGAAACAGATTTTATCAATGAAAATGATATGATATACTATTCAAAAAAGAAAATGATATGATAGACATTAATTTTATACTAATTATTATACTCTATATATAGGAACATTCTTCTTAAGAAAATAAAAAATTGAAACCGTAAGCAATAAGCTAAGTTTAGGAGCGATGATATTTGCGATAAAATGTATATTCTCTCTATTTTAGTTATATATATATATATATATATCACACAAAATATTAGTCGATATCATTTTTCTTTTAATTGAATGGTTTTTATGGATCAGATTATAAAATAGGTAGAAGTCAACTTTGTTGAAAATACTACCTCCAAAAACTAATATTGCAAGTACATAAAATAATGCCAAAGTTTTAAGACTAAAGGTGAAATAGAATAATGTAGTATAAGGTCAAGGTGACTGAGTGAGGGCTACTAATGACCAAGAAATAATGTTAAAAGAAAATGTGCAAGTGGTTAGTTTGATGACATTTTCTTGGTCTTTAGTTATTTTAAGTGGATAATTTTGACTTTATATTTGTACATAACAAATTAAAGTAGATAGTGTGATGTGGATGAATGTTGTTACTTTGGAGTAGAGCTGGGTTAGCCCAGCCCAATTCGAGTGTATTGAACGGGTCGACACGGCACGGGTCGACAAACTCACGAGCGGGCCACAACGCCTTTTCTGGAAAAATCTAGTGTCTCGGCCCGACCCGACACGAGGCAGGTGGGCCGGCCAACAGTGTGGCCCATGGGGTTATCCCGACGGGTCACGAGCCACGTGCTGGGCCACGACCCAAATGTTAGCCACTGGCTAGCTAGGCACGACCCGACTTGAAGACACGTCGAGTTGAGCCTGAAGCGGGCCAAGCACATGGTCAGCCACGGTGGGCCGACACGAGGCATGACCCACCCCACCCTCCAGCCACCTCTACTTTGGAGTGGATTAAATTATTGGAGGTGGCATGACCCAAAACAACAAATCATCGTCAAGATTATTACATTTTACGACTTTATGATACGTACATTTATTTGCCAACATATATTTTTAGGTTTCAAAAACAAAAATATGGAGAAGTTATTAAAATGCGGAGTAATTTAATTTTTCATTTAATTATTTCAAATTATTTTCTTTAACTCTAATCGTTTTAATAAAAGAAGCCGACTATTACTATTACGCTACGTAATCAAGTCAAGACCCGAAGTCTTTGTAAAAATTAAAGTACTACAACAGATCTTACATAAACTTTTTACCTAAAATCATTGTCAAAATGTCACAAACTAGTACTCTAAATTAAAATAAGGTAGTTGTGTGATATCTCAAATTATATATTCCGTATATTACATTAGTAGGAAATAGGTCTTTTAATTACTCCGTAATTAATAGATAGAAGGAATAACATACTACGCCTAACTCCGGAGTAATATATTGTGAGGATAATATGCGAAGAAGGTAATATTACATTATTACCTATCTATATAGGTAAAATGCACTTATTACTTGAATAAATTTATGTTTATTTCTTAATTGTATATTATATATGAATATTGTTGTAAAACTTTTGCTCTGTATTTAACAATAAGTTGTCCACATATAAATAGCAATATCTAATAAAAGAAAGAGAGTTTCGATTAATCATTATTTGGATTTATTTTATAATTGATGTTGAAAATGTCTCCGATGAATATAGTCGTGATAAAGATAATGGACTAATCTTATGAAATATATATCATTTTTCACTTTTTACCGTATGAGATTGATAATAAAATGAATATACATTAAACAAAATAAATAATGAGAAATTCTACGTGGTACCCTTGTGTTTTTTCGGATTTTACGTGGTACCCCTTATTTTTCAAAAACCTACATGGTACCCCTCAACTTAGGAAAAATATCTTATAATACCCAAATTAGTGAAAATCGACTTTCTAATAATGTTAAGTTTTGTAATAAAAGTATGCTTATAGTTGAATAAGTGACATATAAATTAACGGTTTGACAAATAATGGCATAAAAATCAATAAAAAGTGCATAATATAAACAAAAAAGAGGTGAATTTAAGTATTTAGGGTATTTTAAGAAGTTTTCATTAAGTTAAGGGGTACAATGTAGTTTTTTGAAAAATAAGGGGTACCACGTAGAATCCAAAAAAACATGAGGGTACCACATTGAATTTTCCATAAATAATTAAAGTTCATAAAAATAGTACTCCCTCCGTTTCATTCAATTGTTAATATTTACTTTTTGCACAAAAAATAAGGTAAATGGCTAAAAGTCCAAATTGTCCTTTATATTACTACATATTTTAGGTTAAAAGTAGGAGAAAGAGTTTGTGGTGAAATCAAAAGAGATATAAGAATTAAGGGTATAATAACATTTTATTCATATAAAGTTATCAAAAATATAAACGTTTACAATTGACCCGTATACCCCAATATGAAAAGTGATAACAATTCACTGGGACATAGAAAGTATGTAGTATTTCACATAGAATTTCCCTTAAATAATTAAAGTTCAGAAAAATAGTATGGAGTATTTTCAAAATTTTTATTGCGAAATGTCGTTGTTTATACAAGACTTTGTGAAGATAATGAAGCTAGAGTGAAAATGTAGACGTCAATGATGCATTGAAGTTTGACACGTAGCTTTAAATAATTTCCTTGTAAAATAACCTGTTTCACGTGGTTCATTATTGATTCTACTCGGACCACTGTACACGTGTACGTGTAAAATTAGAAGTCATAAATAAGATAATATAAAATCTCATATATGCGACGGTTTCGTAATATTTCGTATATTTATTAGATTTTTAATATAAAAAGAAAATATTCAATAATTTATTTTCCAGTAAATTTTGTATATTAAATAATAAGTTCAACGATGTGAAATGATCATATATACAAAAGAACTATCGATACAAAAATATACATCATCTATCTTTAAGGAATATTTATTAGACAAAACTACAAAAGTATCTAAACTATATATTCGATCTTTTACACTTTGTATGTAATATAATATACTTTTATTGTGCTTTCTCTATCTCGCTCAAATGCTAATACTTATTTTTTGCACAAAATCTAAGGTAAGTGATTAAATGTCCAATTTGTCGTGTGTATATATATTCCTGCACATTTTATTGTTGATAGTAAGAGAGAATGTGAATTGGACATTTCGGTCAAAATGTCAAACTTCAGAGATACCGCGTTAATTTTCCATTATTTTATTTATTTCCCAATTTTAATTAAATTTGTTCCCACCTTTTGATCTTAAAATTAGTTCTTGTACCCGTGATTCTCACGGATGATTAACAACAATCACGAACTAATACTTTTAGGTTCAAATAATAAAACAAATATATCTCTATTGATTTTTATCTTTGATAAAAGTTCATTTGCTAACACTAAACTTTTTTAAGACAATAATATTTTTTCATCTCATGTATAGCATCTCAGTTTCTTAGTCAATATTCAAAATAATCAATTTTCTTTATATATCTAGTAAAAATATGAATTGTCATAATTTCATTCGTTATAACCCTTTTGTTGAAATTTTAACATTCATGGTAATAATTATCAAAGAAAATTGATAAAAATAAACATGCACTATTATAAATGGTATGGCAGGATATGTATAAGAGTATTATTACAATTTAACATCTCCAAATAATAAAACTAAATCAATAGTCACATTTTGTTATTTTATCAATTATTATTATACTTTAAAAAAGTGGCGAAAAATGAGTTAATATATAGTATGTATTGAATTAAGTAGTAATGGTAGGCACATTAATGTTATGAGCTCCATATGGCTTTTGCACAATGCTTCATTTTGCCAAATGTCACTCAAAATTTTCTTAAACCCCCTTTTAATATTATTTATAGATTAATGTAAATTGATCTTTTCTTTGTGTAAAAAAGAATTCTATAATTTCAAATGATATGTTGATCAATTTCATTTGGTGTGTAAAAAAGGATAATTTTACGCTCATAGTTATTAAGGAAAAATAAATAGATAACTATAATAGACAAGACATTTTTATTAAAATATGAGAACAATGCAACTAAATTTAATCGTAAAAATTAATTGAAAAATATTCTGCAACTATTTAAATACGTTATTTCAAATGTGTTGCCACTTGATCGACATACGTTAATAATCCTAAAACAAGGAAAGATTCATAAAAATTAAGAAAGACATCAAAATACATCAAATTTTTATATTCCTAATTATATATTTTAGAATTATTAACGTAGACAATTTGGTTTAAATATAAGATGATAGATAAATACTTTCAATAAAATTCTCGATAATATAGGGGGAGAATGTCCTCTTGGTCGGCATAACATAGTGGATTAGTGGGAGTATGGGACTACCTTTAATGATCATGACGGAATATATAGTCCTTAGTCTCACTATTATATACGAGTATATATCAAAATGAAGACACTGTTGTATGTGCATGATAATTTTATTTTAAATTTGCACTATATATCTTATATTTCATGAGTTTTTTAATGATAAATGTTTATATAGAATTAAGAATTTGATTGTATGCATATATTATATTGAAAGACGAGGTTAAGATGAGGAAAAAGAAAAATAGATGACTTATTACTGTATATATTATCAGAGTGTAAAATACAGAGTAATATTTAATTACTCTATTTCGTTTCATATTATTATCAAAGTGAAAATATAGCTAGCTTAAATTTTTGATCTCGAAACTTAAACAAACTAACCTCAGTGACTAGAACTAAAATTATCTCAAATTTGAATACACTAAAGTGCAATTTGTTAGACAAATTAGTCTATGTCCTTCGGTTATGTTGCATAGCTAGCTTGTAATATATCCCAATCCCAATCTCGATCCCAATCTCAATTAATTATTGTTTATGTTCGAAATTTTTCGTATGAAAAAAATAAATAGATAATATATGACATATAACAAATAATCGAGACATAAAAAAAATAATTCAAATAAATTAATGAGGTTAGCAACGAACAACGCGTCCCTTTTTTTTTTGGACTTGACAAGGAACTCCGTATGATATTATGGTTAACGTAGTGAAGTAAATGCGTCATGCATGAAAACTCCAACAAAATAAATTGGTCAGAAGAAGTCAGAACACAAATTCTATCAACTCGGAAATGTTTTGAGCAAAAACTCAAATTTAATTTGCGTATAATACTGGTTTACAATAAGACAACGTTCGATTTTAGTGTAAATACAAAGCGTTATGATATACTCTTTCTATTCCGATTATTTGTTATTCCGTAACACTTTTCATTCATGGATGTACAAGCCAATTGTTAATATTTCTATATTTTATTTTATTTTATATGAGTAAAACACTAGTATATCCTTAATTCCACTCACTTACAACTCATTTGATCCCACCACATACACTATCTCGGTATCTCCTACTTTCAACAATAAAATATGTAATATAAATGGCAAATTGGATTTTTGGTCAATTACCTTATTTTTTGTACAAAAAATAAATGTTAACAATTGAATGAGACGGAGGGAATAGATGGATCATTTAACAAAAAAAAGTACGTAAAAAAAATGGGCGAATTAGTGGAAGTAATAGTTATCCAATAGTGAGTTGGTAACTAGAACGATTGCTAGATATTTTGAGAGAAGACTTACGAATGTTAAAAAATTGATACTCTAGTAGTCTAGTTCACCTTATTTAGTTTTTGTTGACTTAATATATAATTCCTCAAACGCGTTCCTTGGAATTGAAAAAGTAATTCATTCATTGTACAGTAAAAAGTCAACGGCTTGGAACTTCGTATTTTCTTTGCTAAAAATCCTAAGTCAACATTCAATAATCTAAGCTGTTAAACATTAATAGGCATCATTTACTCTTAGGCCCGGTTCGTTTAGACTTAATTTTGCTGAACTGAACTAAAATTAATGAAACTTATATCAGTGTAAATTTGTCAAGAAAGTGTCTTAATAAAACTTATATGAACTGAACTGAACGAACCTGAATTTAAGTCCAAAACAACAGGGCCTTTATTTCTTATTTATTTCGAAGTATTATTTATTTCGTCTCCCTTTTATTATCGTCTTTTAAATATTTTCTGTAGGTACTTTAACAATATGCCTAGTGAATTACGGGAGTATATCATGAAGTGTTACTTTGTATACGTGTGTGGTTATTATGAACCGTGAATCACACTTATCTAGTTATTTTTCTCTCCCCATGTTCCCGAATTTCGAGCTCATTGTTGAGCAATTCTTCTATTATTTGTTGCAAATTAGCTAAGATCATTAACCTATCAACCATCTGGAATCGGGTTGAACAACTAAAATCAATCATATTGTCGACATTAGTACGTCGTATCTCGGAATTTTGATCAATAAGCAAAGTTACAAGCCAATGCACGCTCATCAAATACATAAGCATTGTGTAAACAATGCTGTAGGCCACCGAACCCACGACAAGAAACTCACCATACAACCATCACTACTGATTCAGGCAGTGGCAAAATAATTGAAAACTTTTACTCTTGAAAAGAAAATGACATAATGGAACAATGATTCGAATCAGCACAGCACGAGAACGGTGATACACGAGTTCAAAGATGATTTTGTATCAATATATCCTAGTGTAAGATTGTCTCACTGAAAACTTGAGCGTAGAACTAGATCGCTTATCCTCCAAACTCTACTATGTGCTTACAAGTTTTAGGATTTGAAGTTGCTCTTCAATCTACCAAAGAATGAAAAACAAAACAGGCATAAACCCGAGCAGCAATTGACATATATTCATAATTGTCTCCACTGTAGTATTAGCTTATCCTTGATCTTGGAATCGGTCCTCACTTTTTGAGCAAAAAAGTGGTCAATGTCGGCTGATATACGGTGGTTGAAACCTTCAAAATCTTTATGAATAACAAAAGAGAGATTCAAAAATTGTCAGTGGTGAGTTTACACAAACTCGACTTTCTCTGAGTGTGAATTAGCCAGAAACAATGGTTAGCGCAGCAATGTCTCTGAGCGAAGAAGCCCTTCATTTCTTCGAAGCCCTCCTTTCATTGCATGCCTTTAAAGCTTGAACCTCTGCACCATTGTAAAATTCATAACAATCGATCAATATCGACCACAAACACACATATAAAGCATATAAATTTGATACTCCGTATAAACTATGGAATCAGCCAGAGAAACGAGTTTTGAGGGTGAAGTATCAGCTATATCAAAGTAACTACTACAGCACTACAATGTTAGTATGTTACGGAGATCAATCTCTGATCCTAATAATATAGAGTAATACTCATGTGTGAATGATTTGCAAGGTGACAACAGAAAGAAAATAAGGAAAGAGGAATTTAGAGAGCACATACGCTTTTGACAGGCTTTCCAGTTCCTGTCGGTGTCTACAAGACAATCCTGTAGATACAGCATAGAAATTAGCTTACAGTTATGTCAAGCAAAGAAAGAAAAGCACATTTATATTTTAGCATAATAGACTTGAAGTCAAATATGCCTGTAAGGACAAGTAAAGCGTAGAGCAGTCCCCGAGTTGCTTCACATTTTCGTCATCCTCGTCTGCATCGGTTTGATGAACAGGTTGTGGTAGCTGCTGAGCAGGTTCCGAGGGTATTTGGTCAGAGTTCATAGGTTTTTCACTTGAGTTTGCTTCTGTCTGTTTCTCCATTCTTGAAATCGACATCAATTGTTCGAAGAATATTTCTTCACTTAAAAGAGACCACTACCTAGGGTCAAAAAACGGGGATGAAAAAGATGAGTTAAAAGACGTAAACCTAGACAGAATACAAAATATATAGGCAACATAAAATCAACAAATTTGTAGTTGATGAAGCAGTATGGTAAGAGTCAGACGCTCTTCTCTACAAGCATGAAAACGGATGAAATTCATTGGAAACATATCATATACGGAGTATGTCAGATGGTGAGAATTAATACGTGCTACAAGAATCATGACAAAAACTGTAGATAATACTAATTACGACAAAGATACTAGATAAAAATTTCTGGAAGTAACAGATAACAATTTGCAAATGCATGAATTGTTTTCGTCATAATTCAGAACTGAAATTAGAGCTATTCAGTACTCAACTCGATTTTCAAAATTCCAACCTCCGACTCCCATCAGAACAATACTTCAACGACCATTCATAACACAATTCCTCCAAACTCACTTGTCTAATCTCTAAACCCACAGCTATGAATACACAGAAATCTGAAGCATACTTCAATGGAGTTAATCAGCAAGTCAAGAAAAGATTTATGGATGGCTCTGGATTCAAAGAAGGGAAACTACCTTTTAGATACTTGGGTGTTCCTATCTCCTATAAGAGGTTGTCTGTGATGGAATGTCATGTTTTGGCAGAAAAAATAGTGAGTAGAATTAGAAGTTGGGGTGCTAGAAAACTTTCATATGCAGGGAGGCTTGTGTTTGCTGTGTTTATTGCATTGTGTTACCACATTTGGCATGCAAGGAATCAGTGTCGACTTGAGTTGAAGCTCCTGAGACCCCAAGGTCTGATCCATGGCATCAAGAGGCAGCTCAGTGCATGGATTGCAGGCCAGATCCAGGCTCTCAAGGATGATGATGTGGCGTGGCTAAGAAGGTCTTCATTAGGATACGAATGTACAGGATTTGTGCTCATTGTTAATAGGGGGGTACTGGTTACTGGGTAAGTGCAGGGATTGATGCATACATTTCTTAAACATAGGTGCATACATATAGAGTGGAGTAGTGGTTGATGTTGGAAAATTGATTTTGTAAGTTGTTACAAGAGATTAATAGAATTTACCTTTTACAAAAAAAAAAAAAAAAAAAAAAAAAAAAAAAAAAAAAAAAAAAAAAAAAAA
>JAUEKU010182215.1:0-10265 GCA_032274805.1 Gypsophila paniculata | reverse complement strand
CTTAAGGTGATGGTTGGAGTCCCAAGATCGTTTATATACTCCAACACGCCCCCTCACACGAATGCCCTTTGGGCTTGAAGTGTGGATGCAACTACATGCCTTCTCATACCCGGTGCTTTATTTTTCCACTTGAAATGGAGGGTTGGTGAGATTCGAACCAGTGACCTCTTGGTCATTCTGGCTCTGATACCATGTCAAGGAACCATTTCAACCAAAACCCTAAGGTGATGGTTGAGGTCCGATAATTGGTTCATATACCTTAACAAAACTAGCTTGTATAGTCCACAAGGCTTCGTATGAGTACATTACTCATTTGCGAGAAACGGACTCGGGAAGCGTCTGATTCTTTTGCATCATGCATCAAACAACAATATTTTTCTACTGTATATCTTAAGTACTTGCGCTTTCAAAGAACACAGAAGAAATACTCGGTCTGAAATCTCATTCGCCTCCATTCCACCGTAATGTTCGCAACCACCCTTACTATCAAGAGACGAAGTTCGATAGTGTGGTTCTTCATCTCCCCTAGCATTTCAATAGGCCCCATTATTGGAGCTTTATAATCATCTTCAGCTTATTAGTATTTACTTTTGTGGATTGTAGCAGCAAGGTCGACATATAAGACTATTCGCTCGTTGTCGAACCATCACCTTAAGGTATATGAACCTATTATCGGACCTCAACCATCACCTTAAGGTTTTGGTTCAAATGGTTTCTTGACATGGTATCAAAGTCAGAATGAGCAAGAGATCATTGATTCGAATCTCACCACCCCTCCATTTCAAGTGGAAAATTAAAGCACCGGGTATGGACATGGACATTCGTGTGAGGGGGCGTATTGGAGTATATAAACGATCTCGGGACTACGTAGTTTTATTATATGGCCTAAACTAGAGTATGTGAAGGTAGCTTAGAACTTCTACTCTGCATAATTTTCATAGATATTACCTTGTTGAGAAGGTGTCATCGTCGTCATACACGTAAAATAACAACACACGAGAATGGCATCGTAACAAATAAAGGGGTGACAGAAGAGTATAAACCTGTCGCTCAACTCCGCATAAGTGAAAACCATTCGCATAAAAATAAATCCAATCATGCGAAGTACTTCGTGATAAATCCGTTTTAATTAGTAAGAGTAACAAGTTCTTACTCAATCGGGCACAACTATGATTTATTCTTCATAACCATTAATTCCAAATTATATGTACATGAGCAACTAGGATAATCAATTAAGTATGGCTTACATTCCATGTTACATATATGATTAACCATATCACTACAATTTTTATAATCAATTTCCTGTAAAATCGCTAATCGGTTTCCTGTAAAATCATCTCATACGTATAAATTTTTTTTAACATTTCCAGGCCGATGTGATGACGAGTTGCCGATTATGCCAGAATAACATAATCTCCCCGTGCTGTTTCGCCACGTGGAATCTCCCGATTTGAGCCCATCGTAACAAACACTCCGCTTGATAATCCGAAAACTGACTAAATCCCACCATCTTCATCCCCGCGAGCGGGCGGGCGGTAAATTCCGTTCAAGACTAAATACGGGCGAGAGATCGATAGCGAACAAGAACCGCGTGAGAAAGATGAAAAGGACTTTGAAAAGACAGTCAAAGAGTGCTTGAAATTGTGGGTGGGAAGCGGATAGGGGCCGGCGATGCATCCTGGTCGGATGAGGAACGGTCTAAAGTCGGTCCGCCAATCGGCTCAAGGTGTGGACCGACGCGGATCGGGTGGGCGGTTGAATCCCGGTTCTTTAGGAGCGTCGTTCCCTCGATTGTGGCAGGTAGCGTGCGCTTCATGGTAAGTCACATATGCGCCCTCCAAGCGTCGGTATGCAGGCTCCCCATTCGGCCCGTCTTGAATCACGGACCAAGGACTCGAACATGTATGCGAGTCAACGGGCGAGTAATTCCGTACGGCGCAAGGAAGCTAATTGGCGTTATCTCCTAGCGGGTGCACCGCCGACCGATAAGATTGTCAAGTGTTAAAATAGTCTCAGTAAATATTAAAGTGGTCATTTTTATTCACGAGTAAAGATCGTACGCGTACCGCGTAACGCGTACAACCATCTAATAGTAGAATTACCAGTAAAGTGTTAGCGAATCATTAAAATACCAAAGGATTTTCTATTAACACATTTAGACGAAAATTTGATAGATTTTTTTAGGTTAAGAAAGGTTTATGGATATATCATAATATTATCTCAACCGTCAGCTCCAATAGTTAATTGCGGTCCTTGCTCCAATTATCTCAGCAGTCCCCTCCTTCCCTAAAACTTACTGCAACTTTAAACCGCTGTCGATAAACCTCGAACTGTCACAGCGATGTTTATCTTCGGCCCTGTACATCGGACTTTGCGAAGGCGCAAGAATCGGAAACGAAAATTAGTCGAATCACCGGCAGTTCCAGCACCATCACCCCCTAATACGTGGGACGAAGACGGTCCCATTATATGCGTCCAAATCATGACGAGGATGGGCGACACTGATAGTTTTCTTAGGTTCAAAATACCCGTTCAGACCATGACATATCTTGTAAATTTGTCCAATTCGGATTGTTCAGGGGGCATTATACGCTACATTCGCCACCGCCACGACACTAACTGTGACAGGTCTCGATTTTCTGAGCATTGTCTTGATCAGCAAATAAATGGACCTTTTCCGTCTGAACTAAGATATTGTTCTCACACTGCTGTCATTGGCTCCGTTGTATATGGCCTTGAGGGGGGCGTCTGCAAGAAATCTTACTCTGATTCTGATGCCCGTTGTCACTGCTTTCATTACTGCGACTTTACTCAGCGGCTCCCTCGTTGGAATTTTACCCGCGACCTTCCTTATCATACGTATCTTCTTTCTTCTCTTATGTGCATCGTCGTTATTGAATTTGTTATTTACTCGATCATTTGCCAATTTTGCTAGGTCCCCATCTGTATATATCTCCCGTCAATTTTGCGTACCTAACATCTTAAGGTTTTGCACAACTTTCCTAGTATAAGTACAACATACTCCGTATTACATTTGACTAAAATGTCACCATGATAATGATTATTGCTGCGCTCCACTGCTGTCGTTGGCTCCGTCGTCTACTCCCTCAAAGGGAGTGACTGCAAGTCCACTGCTGTCGTCGGATTTTCTTCCCTTATCTACATTTGTCGTTAAAATAGCTTTCACAAAATTATATTTTCGATAAAGTAGTTATTATGAAATTGTTGTACCTATCATATTATAGTTTGTGCACAAGTTTTCTGGTATGCGTACAACAGGATATTTTTTACTGTAATATAGTTACACTATACCCACAAACACCCGTTGTACGCATACCATGATCTGATTGAAAATTTCGCTCATTTATGTCGGACTTCCCTTAAAACAACTAAAATATACTAAGTCTTATTGTAAGCTAGTCTTGTATCTTTAATTTTTCTCGACGCTTTAATTTCGCCTTATACTATTTCATCTATCTAGGTATACTCCTGTGATGGTCACCGTCAATAAGCAACTTTATGTATTCGAGTATCGCGGTACCTTCAGGGATGAGCATGAACCTGATCCTCTAGGCTTGGTGTTTGACCCTGTAAATGAGTGCTCTAAGGAATTACCAGTTTGCGCATTCCTTAGTAATGGAGTTTATAAACTTGAGGTTGCGGCTTTGGGACAAAAGTTATTGGTAATAAACAAGAAAAATCGAGCCCAATTCTACTATGACATTGAAAATTCGATTTGGATTCCATTGGATATTGATGAATTTTGGGACCATATACGGAATATTTCGACGGAGCCTATTACCGTGCCTGAACATAACGCTATTTATTGGATTGATAACGACGGAGATATCAGAGCTTTCGATTTGGTAAATTTGAAGATGTTTGTTGGTCCAATAGTTGGTTTCGGTCACGACTGTAATTTAAGACGAGTCAGCAGTACGCTGCTGCATTTGAAGGATGAGTTATTTTGCCTTGTCTGGAGTGATCATGACGACTCTCATTTGCATCTTACTGTCTTGCGTGTTAGTCTCGATAACACTTTCGATACATTGTCTGGTTCTCCTCATCCCCTGACAACTTTCGTGGTGGCCTGTTCTTGCTATCATGTCGACTTTCCATCCTTCTTTGTAAGAGATGCTCACCTACTGTAAGCCGCTCTCTTGTCTCGTCTACTTATGTATCTTCTCTATGTTGCTTTACTTATATTTGAGGCGTTCTCCTGACTTACTTTTGTACTTCCTAACGTACTTTTAACTGATGTTAAAGTTCAACCGCTGGTCAACATACTCGTCGAGCACCTAGGATTAAAACTGCGTCTTTCCTTCTTGTTTCATCTATACCATTCTATTGTAATCTAGACATGCTTCTAGGTTCTGACATACTCGTATATCATAAACCCAAGAAACGCAAAGATTTACCGAAGATTAATCTAAAAGCATAAAATTATCAGAAAGACAGAAAGGCACAGTCTTCCTGTTGGAGTCTTCCATAACAATTTAATACATAAGTCAGCGCGTAATCTGAAGCATCTGATCAAATATGATTAGGAATACTAATTACTAACAGTGAGTGTTTTTTCTTATATAGGATGAGAATCTGAAGGCGATACTGATGAGACTCATTTAGAAGGCATGATTCTGATCGGCTTTGTGTGATTTCAGGCTAAAAGTGACGGTTGTACATTTGTACCTATCATCTTGTATTTTTTGCACAAGTTTTCTTGTAACAATGGTCACAATTTACCAATTAATCGTAATTATTGTTATATTGTAGGCAGTTAGCCACATATAGTTGTTATACATAGACAACGACATGATTGAAGAATTTCACTCATTTATATGGCGGACTTCTCTTGAAACAACTAAATATAAACCACAGACTAAAGTTGTATTGTAAACTAGTTGTTATATCTTTAAATACGAAAGCTTCTATTTCACCACCTTAAACTATTCCATCTTTCTAGGGATTCTCCTATTATGGTGACCGTCAATAAGCAATTTTATATATTTGAGAATCGCGGTGTCTTCGGGGATGAGGATGAGCCTTTATTTAGTCAACCCTTAGGCTTGTTATTTGACCCGGTAGATGAGTCCTCCAATTCAAGGAAGTACCGTTTTGCGCATTCCATAGTGTTGGAGTTTATGACCTTGTGGTTGCGTCTTTGGGCCAAAGGTTATTGGTACTAGACAATAGAACTCAAGCCCAATACCACTATGACACTGAAAATTCGACTTGGATTCCATTGGATATCGATGGCCTTTTAGACAATATTTCAAATTTTCGAACGCAACCTATTTCCGTGTTGGAACATAACACTATTTATTGGATTGATAACGATGGAGATATCAGAGCTTTGGATTGGGTCAATTTGAAGATGTTTGCTGGTCCAATAGTTGGTTTCGGCCATGAGTGTAATGTAAGAGAGATGTATCTCTATTCCATGACGTTGCTACATTTGAAGGATGAGTTATTTTGCCTTCTCTGGAGTGACGAATCTCACTTGCATCTTACTGTCGTACGCGTTAGTCTCAAGAACACTTTCGATGCATCATCCAATACTCCTCGTCACTTATTGACCGCTTTCGTGGTGGCATGTTCTTGCTATTATACCGGCTCTCCACAATTCATTATACAAGCCGCTCACCTACTGTAAGGTGTGTACGCTGTTTTCTTGTCTACTTACCTATCTTCACTATGTTGCTTTGCGTTCTCCTGACTTACTTTCGTACTTCATAACTCCGTAACGGAGTATAAATTTTCATTTGCTAAATTTATATGCTATCTGGAAGAATGGAATGTACAACAAAAGAGGATATTCTCAGATTACTTGTGCTGATCGAGAAGAATCGATCGTGGTGACCAACTACTATTTTATGATCTAACAAGGGATGTTGATTGTAATTTGTACGCCAGTTTTAGATTTCAAACTGGTAGTAAACCACCCCATTAAGATTGATGAAACCGAAAGTTTCAGGGATGTCCTAGCAATCGAGACTTCATTGTCGTGCTGTCTCTGAGATTAAAGAGAGAGCAGAGACCGTTCTCTTATATATCTACAATGTCTTGAAGTTAGTATCACAGACTCACAGTTTATTTTTTCTACTGTATCTTAATTACGGAGTACTTACGCTTTCTGAGAAGAAATAGTCGGTTTGAATCTCCTTCGCCTCTATTCCACTGTAACCACCCTCACTGTCAGGAGACGAAGTTCGACAGTGTGCATCTTCAACTCTCACAACATTTTATACCTTCCTAGCTTACTAAGAAAGTCGAGTATTACTTGTAATATCGTATAAAATTAAACACTGGTTTGGAGTGTTTATCCTCTTCTTCTCTACTTTCAGGTCCTAAAGGCAGCAGCGGGCAAGGACAAAGGACAAATTGGGTGGAGACTGTCGGACTGACAACGCATTCGAGCTAACTGTGGCCGATATATTCGAATCAGAGTCTGGTAATAGGAGGAAGAAACTGCAAGCATTTCTACCCGAAAGCCAGTGAGAAATATTGCACCAATAGGCCCCATTATTGGAGCCTTGTATTCATATTCAGCTTATTACTCCGTAGTATTTACTTTTGTGGATTGTAGCAGCAAGGTCGACATATGCGACTATGTACTCATTGTCGAAGATGTTGGGGAAAAACTAAAAAGATTGTTGGCTTTTGATAGATATGCTCCGTTTAGCAGGAACGTAATTTTATTAACTGGCCTAAACTAGAGTATGTGAATCTTGACCTTAAAAGCTTAGAACTTCTACTCTGCATAATTTTCATACAGATTACCCTGTTAAGAAGGTGCCATCGTCGTCATACACGTAAAATATAACACACAACAATGGCATCGTAACAAATAAGGGGACGGCAAAAGAGTATACACTACATGTCGTTCAACTCCGCATAGGTGAAAACCATTTGCATAAAAATAGACCTGATCATGCGAAGTACTTCGTGATAAATTAACAAGTTCGATCTTACTCAATCGGGCACAACTATGATTTATTCTTCATAACCATTAATTCCAAATTATATGTACATGAGCAACTAGGATAATCAATTAAGTATGGCTTACATTCCATGTTACATGTATGATAGACCATATGACAGCAATTCTATTAATTAGTTTCCGGTAAAACCGTCTCACACGTACAAAAAAACTTTTAACATTTCCAGGCCGACGTGACAACGAGTGGCCGGTCATGCCAGAACAACATCATCTCCCCATGTCGTTTCGCCACGTGGAATCCTCCGATTTGGGCCCTCCGTAACAAACACTCCGCTTGATAATCCGAAAACTGACTAAACCCAACCACCCTCATCCCCGCCGCTACGAAGGCCTCCCTCCACGTCGTACTCCGTCTCCCTTCTGCCCTCACTGCCGCCTTCACCGCCGCCACTATCCTCGGCCGCAGCACGAACGTCTCTATCCTCCTAACAGCCTCTCCGCCACCGCCTCCAATGTCGAGCGACTCCAGCATACCTGTGTAGAACTCAATTCCAGCTATAAAACTTGACGCGAACGACGTGTTTCCTACGTCGATCCCAACCTCCTTGTCCACCACCACCACCACAGCTGGTGAAACCGCGCGAAGGTCCGCTACAAATTTTGAAATACCGCTTCGTGAATTATTCGCGAAGCGGTGAAACACAGACGGCGTGAAATGCACTGCGATTTTCTCGCCGTCTATGAATTTCACGGATTTGAATAACAATATCTCGAAAGTTGGTATGAGGACGAAGTCGATGTGAAAATTTAGATTTAAATCTCTCGCGAATTGCGAGAGATTCTCTCGAACTAGCTTACTCTCTACGCCGAATTCTTCAGGAATAATCGCTGTAATCCGTAAAACAATCGATGTTAGTTTCGTTACGTTAACGGCTTTATCAACAAGCTCTCGCATAAACGAGGCCCAGTGACCGCCAAAGCCGATATCGAAGTCGACAATGTGAATGAACGAAGCCCCGTCGACCGCCTCTAACACCGCCTGATTGGCTGCAAAGGCGGAGAATAGAGAAATAGGCGATACGCTGGAGAACGCCTTGGTTGCTCGTATCGTCTGTACGACGTCGTAGGACGACAGTTTAACTGGCCTAGGTGGAGTCGTGGCGGTGTTGGCGGTAGCGTAGACGTGCTGGAGAGCCTCCTTGAAGTAATACGCGGCGCGTTGGAGTGGTTTTCCAACGGGTGATCTGAGCCGTTGATTTAAGCGGGACAGTATCATGCTAAGTTGGTGAGAGTCCTCGGACTCATACGCGTGTGCTGCACGCACGAGGTCGTCAATAAAGTCAAGGCCGAAAGTATGGGAGCTTTCACTGATATGGTCAGAAGGCCCGAAATGAGGAAAGTCAGGAAAGGGTGAGGCGTAATCGGATGGTAACGAGGTAGTCGGGAGATCGAACGGCTGAGAATTAAAGTCGGGGAGGAGTTGTGAAATAAGTGAGTGAGAGTCATTGTGACAAGAATTTAATTGCGAAAGCAATAATTTCGAATTATTACCATTACTATTATTATCATCATTAAGCCCTAATTCCGTTAATATTGAATCCCACCCTTCCAAATTATCCAGCTCAGCCGTCGGCGGTTGCTGGTGGTTATTATTTCCCGTGTCCAAGCCCGGCTTAGTAGCCGGACTAGGGCTACGTCGGAGGTCTAAAACCGACGTAGGCTCGTAGTTGTTGGTCGGGTTCGAGGTAGGGGCGTGTAAGGGGGAGTTGAAGTTGAGGTTAGGGGAGGAAACGGGCACTTTCATTCCTTAAATTAAACGTTAGTTTTGTTCTCGAAGTTTGATTAATTTTGTTTGAAAAAAAAGAGCGTATGAAATTGAGGATGAGTATGGTAGAGAAGGAAGAGTATCGAGGATGATATATACACAACATATGGACGACATTTGTCAGAGAGTAATGTGGAAAATAAAAAAAAAAAGACTTATTTTAGAGTTATTTTTGTTTTTAAAGTCTTTGTTTATTTTTTTATGGGTGGAAAATAAAATTAGAGGCTTCAAAGTAAAGCTTTATGATATTGGAGGCTTTTTCTAGCTTTGCTTTCTACGATTCTCCTTCCACTCCCTACAGGGACTCCTCTGCTTGTTTCTTGTTTGTGAAATTACCATGCATTAGCCTCGTCATTATTACAAATTCGTTGATGAGACGGTCATACAAAGGTTTTTGGTGTGAGATGATCTCACAAAAAAACTTACTATAATTTCATTGACCTATATTGAGTTTTTTATTAAATTTATCTGTTGAATAAACTTAGTTTCTGCAATTCAATCTAATCCTTCTCAATATAACTTTATTCTTGAGTTAAGACCAAAAGAACAAGGGTTAGTTAAATATAAGAGTATTATATTTGATGTCATTGTTCATTGAATTTCATTAGGATTAAGAGTGTTATATAAAAAGGTGTACGGAGTACGAAGTATAATTTGTACTATTATATTTAGGAAACACGATAAGAAGGAAAGATTAGAATTCTCGCTGGAATATCATTTGGTTATTATTTTTCGATACTTTAACCAATAAATTAGTTAATAAACATCTCACGAATTACTGGTAGGCATTGTTAAACTTTTAATTCCCTAGCTTTACACATAACTTTATTCATTCGTATAACAAAGATTGTCATCTACAAAAAGTTAGTGTCCATGTAAAGATGATTTAGAAAAAAAAAAAAATAAGTACGGAGTGTATGACTTTTGGATGATTATAAACTTCAAAAGGTTTCCTATTTTTTTCCGGCTCATTGCATTTGCCACAATTCAAGAAGCATCTGTCGTTGGTCAAGAGTCAAGACCATAAGTAAAGTAGTAACAATTTTCACTTGTAAGACCAAACTATGCACGACTGTCCATATATATGATAGGTACGTAAGTCACTAGGTCATACACCTATTACCTATCTTAAATTTAAAACTCTTTAAATGATATGTACCATTAGTTATACCATTACATTTGTAATCGTGGAATTTATGACCTCTTCGAATTGTTCAAGTATCTTAAAAGTCTAAATTTTTGGAAAAATTCACAGAAATAATCTCAACTCGCACCCGTCTTCCAATAATAATCACAACTCAAAATAATCCCAAAATATACCCAACTATTGAGAGAACCTTCCAATAAAGTACCCAAGTCAATTTTAACCGGCAATAACAAGTAAAAATGAAGGTGAAACAAGTTTAAACAAGCTTAAACACTTTTTTGGTTAATCTTAGAATCACAAGGAGGAAGAAGATGACAAAGTGTTTAAACTTGTTTCACCTTCGTTTTTACTTG
>JAUEKU010182204.1:0-10266 GCA_032274805.1 Gypsophila paniculata | reverse complement strand
AAAGAGAATAATAAAAAAATCAATTATTCAATAAAAAAATAAACAATAAAAAATAGAGGTAATTAATTAAAAAAAAATCTTCCCAGCCATCCACCACCACCACCACCGATGGCCGCCACACCCACAACATCGACCACCCCTTTCGGCACCCCTCTCGTCGCCGCCGACCCAGCACCCTTGACCTCGGGACCTCTCACCAGTTCCTCCATTGTGCCTGACCCTCGCCACCCAGCCGTCACTATCCACCATTAATCATAAACCCTAATTTAATTTTACATAAAAATTAACAAAAACTTTATCTAAAACATTACCACTGGTCTAAAAAATTGACTTACAAGATTGATTTTACATCCTCAAAGTGAGATTATTGGTCATATTCAATCAATTAAAAGGAATTAAGGAAAAAATTTTGTAGAGTATTGAGAGTAAATTATGTATTGAATTTTGGGGAGGGGTACAGAATGGAAAAATTTTGGTATATTTGTGTAGGATTGAGCAAACCAGATGTACGATTGAGCAAGTACGTTAAATAAATACTCCATAACATCCTAATTCAAACCGGCCATTATTGTGTCGAATTCTATGAGATACATGTAAAGTCTCACATCAGCGGTAAAATAAAAAGGTGTCCGTCCACCTTATAATGAGTATATGAGTGTTACACTTATTGTCAATTGAGGTTAAGTTTCTATTCCCACACCAAATATGATCAGACTCCCTCAAATTTTATAAATTGTGTCAATATATTTCAGCTCTATCTAAGTAAGAATTTTAAAATACAGTTTGCGGAGTGATTCATTAAACTAGAAACACAAGAAGAAAAAGGCGCCGTTAAGTGGTGTCGGAAGGAGCTTTTGACCCAACAAAAGATAATAAGATATCAACAAAAAAACACTACCAAAGGCCAATAGTGCGCAGGTTCCTCAAAATAAGGCCACTTGTTAATTTAGGACACTACTCCCTCTTAGAGTCTTAGGCCTCTTTCTATTTGTTTATACGTACCTCCCTTTTATAAAGTCACTCTCCCTACTCTACTCCTTTTACCTACTTTTTCATATTCCTCTCACGTTCTTCTTTTTCCTACCTCCTCCAAATCATCCATTTCTTTTCATTTGATAATGACTCAAGAATCAAGAAAAAAATTACGTGGATAAAATTGATGAAAAAACATAAAGTAGATTATGTGGATGAAATTGATTGAAACTTGACAAAAATATAAATGAAAAAAAAATGAGTGATATTTTCTTGTTAGGAAAATGGGAAGAAATGAGTGGTTTGGAGGGAGTACGATTTTCATTAGAAACAAAACAAAACAAAAAATCTTCCTAGGAGTTCTATTTATCCTAGTCGTAAATGTTATGCAAAGACCATCTTTTGGATATTTCGTATCGTTGTAAATAGTTTTTCACATTCAAAAAAGGCTTCATTTATATTTTTAATTAATACATATACTCCCTCCATTCCGGTCAATACGTTACTATTTTCATTTGGGGTGTATCAATGAATACGTTACTATTTTCATTTTTAGTAAGTTTTTGTATATAAAAAGTGATTTGCAAGTGGATTGGATAATCATATTTTATTGTTGTATTAGACATCCACTTGCATTTCATTAATGTTTGTATAAAAAGTAATAATAACGTATTGATTGGGACGGAGGGAGTACTGTATCTTTTTACTGCGTATTATGATACGGAGTATTTAATTACTTAGTATTTGCAATTAATTTTATTTGATGATATGTTATTTTATCTTTGATATAATCATATTTTCAAAATTTTGACATTTAAACTCAGATTAACTCGGTTACACTTCTGATAATAAATTCTATCTGACAAAACTAATATTAGTTAAACATGTCCGGAATGCCTGGCCCGGGAGGACTAAACCTACCGTTACCAAAAACACAAAAAAAAAAAGTATCCAATTAAGATTGTCTTCCAACTCGTACACTCTTATGCATGCATATGTAGAGGAGTTCAAAAAGTGGTCCGGGCTAGTAAATTGGATCGACTCGGACCGGTCGATCCAGTCCGATCTTGGACCGAATACAATCCGATTCGGTCTCCGGGTTTAGAAAAAAGAGGTAATCGGTCTTGGTCTTATCCCGTCCGATCCAATCTTTGAAAAAAATTCTAAAATACTTATATTACGTGGTTCGGTCCAGGGTTCCCATATAATCGGTCTGGTCTCCGAGTTTAGTTTTTAAGAGAAACCGGT
Organism: Gypsophila paniculata; assembly: GCA_032274805.1. Classification (NCBI taxonomy): domain Eukaryota; kingdom Viridiplantae; phylum Streptophyta; class Magnoliopsida; order Caryophyllales; family Caryophyllaceae; genus Gypsophila; species Gypsophila paniculata. The sequence goes on along the minus strand of JAUEKU010182204.1, from coordinate 8,046 downwards.
CTCAGGGGTTTAACTGGCCCGATCCGAATTTGGATCGGTGAACACCATGTCACGAGAAAAATAATTGTCAAAATTTTAATATATTCCAACACTAATTACTAATATACCAATACATAAAAATGATTGAAGGGACCAAATCTGTGATGAGATCTTATTATATGAATAATACTGAAATGTTTTCCTAGTTAATTCTTAATCTAAACTCATAAAACACAACTTAAAATGGATCTCACAATATAAACTATTTATTTTTTCATATTGAAGTCTCCTCATGCATGATTTTATTAATAATCGATTATTTTAAAACTCTAGCCCCTCTCATTAAATTTGTTGGATAAATGTCATTCTCTTTTGTATACTCTCTCATTACTATTTTAAGAAACAATCAACAAAATGATAAATAGTACTCTACAAAAATGTCATATTCTATAACAATACGTTTAAAAAAAGGTCTAACATAATGAATTATACAGTATAAGACTTATTTTTTTCTACATTCTAACTACTTATTTAATTTATGCGAAGTATGTCTTCATTTATTATAATATTTGCAAATCTTATAATTTACAAAATAATATGACAATTTTTTCACAAGACTTGCTCTTTTAATAAGGGTGATCTTTGCTTTAAATATGATGATCTTTATTTGATCTTCATAATTATGTATTTTAGTAACTTTGATGTGATTTGTAAATGCCATATAGTTTACTAATAATGAACCAATCCTTCCACAAAACAAGAAAGAAAAATACATAGCTAATTTGCAACAATGTTTTCATAAAGCGTTTATGTGTTCCGAGATATATATATTTGAGTATCATAATAGTATATACTTAATATTTATAACCAAATTTTATTTTATATCTAGCATAAATATTTAAAGCTTAAAAATAACATTTTATTTTGTTCACACTTTCCAAAGTAATATTGATTTTTTGTTGTGGAAAAGCGTAGTGTGAGCTGGGGGCAACAATTATTATTTGGTCATACAAATAGGAAATGAAAATGGGATTAATATGTTTGACAAACAATGCCACTTTCAGTTTTTATTGAAACATTAGTGGACGTACATTTGATATTGTACGAATCATCAATTTTAATCTAATTTGGTACAACAATTCAAAATGTTTATGTAGTGCACATTACCGAGTAGTAAACTTTTGATTACAAAAACACGACCGTGAAAAGAAATGCTAGAATAATAAACTTTAATTACGAGGTTAAAAACGCTAGGATAATAAATTTTAACTATGAGGTTAGAGGTATAATTTGTATATAATGGGAATGGACAAGAATTAGAGACTTCTTTTCCAACATGGGTAAATTATATTTCATCTGCTTCGATCATTTGTTTATCTTTCATTTTAGTATGAACATTAAAAAAACTCATAAAAGACACATATATCTTTTATTTAAGTTACTAATAACACTACGATTGAAGAAAGAGTTATATGAAAAGGAATAGGGGTAAATTGGTAAATTTGAATAATAAAAGCTAAAAAAAGAAAAACAAATGAATGATACAACCGCAAAATAGAATAAGTAAACAAATAGCCAAAATCGAGAGAGTACTAAATTTATAAATGTGACAACTATTTTGAGATTTTTTAGACGAAGAATTAGGATGATATCTATGAAATAAAGGTAGTATATAATATAACAAAATTAAATGTTGAATATTACAGTAGTACTATATTACTCCATAAGACCACAGGGAAATTTTTATATATGACGGGAATATGTTATCACTTTGTACTAAAATATTACCGTTTGACGATAAGAGTTGTAACGTTACAACATTTTGTCGTTAAATGGTACTCCCCCATTTCATTCATAGAACCCCATAGAGGTATGACACAATTATTAAGAAAATGAGAAAAAGTTAAGGTATAAAGGTTTTATTGTATAACACTTAACACCACATATGAAAATTTTGTATATGAAAAAAAGATGAAAAAATAAAGTTATTTTAATCATATTCAATGGTAAAAGTAGAAGGATTTGAAAATGAGACTAAATTAGTAAAATTGTCAAAAAATGAAAGTAAGACTAAATGAGTGAAATAAAGCGAGTAACCTTTAATATAAAATGGTAACATATTTTCATAAAAATGACCCCGTCGTAAGTGAGATTTGATGTAAACCATAACACTTAAAAATCCAAGGCATATGGGTTAACAAAACAAGGTTCCCACGCACAAATAATAAAAACGTTAGGAAGGCATTCAAAGAATGCAATACAAAGATTGTACAACCAGTTGTATTACAATTAATTTCACTTTTGTGAGCATTGATGCAAAGTTTATGAATTTTTTATAAATTTTCAGAGCAACATTTATAATATTTTATCAAATATTCAAAAAAATTATAAAAATACTTACAAATATTAGAAATAATTGTAATATAACCGATTGTACGATTTTTTTTTTAACAAAGAAGGTGGCCTCTATAAAATCACAATATGCATCCAAACTACTCACACCAACATTCTTATTAACTTCCCCCCCTTCCTTCTCACCTCCCCTCTTTTCACTCCTCTCACCTACACTCTCCCTAATTTTTACACTTACCATTTACCATTATGAATTTACATTTACATTATTATTATTCACTCCTTATCTTTTTCTTCTTCCTCTTTTCCCCCTTCTTATCCTTCCATGTAAGTCTCCCTTCCCCTCCTCTTATTATTTCGGTGAGGCCGTCTCATTATATGCTTACCTTTGGTTATCTACTTGTTTTTGGTTGTATTTATTAATTATTGATCAGTACGTCTCATTTGTTATCTACGTTTGAAATCCTTGTCCCATAGAAAAACAAATTGATAACAAATTATTGGGACAAATGGACTACTCCGTACAAATTTATTATAACTAGTGTCTTTATTCTTTGTAGTATAATACAAATTCTTATATGCAATCTCACGATAAATTTATCGTTCTTTATTCCTTATTAGTAGTAGGTCTCACGTGTGAGATGGTTACCGATTAGTTATACAATGCGGGTGAATGTGAGTGGATGGTTAGGTCTTATCGATATTATTGTACGGTTAATAAAAGTGAAAAATGAGACAATTTGAGATAAAAACAAAAACTATAAAATTAACTAACCTTACTCATCTAAGAAATTGTGATATTAGAAACTTACTTGCTATGTTACTGTGAGACGGTCTCATAATAATATTATTGTGGTCCAGGTGTCGGGGGCGACATCGAAGGAAAACCCGTTTACGCCACGGGCATCAGCGATCCGGCATTGGAACAACCGGATCTACAAGGTGCCCAGGCCGGGTTTTCTAATCGAGAAAGCGTCCCCGCTGACTGCGGCCGACTCGGTCCGGTTCACTCAACTTGCAGCCACCAATTCGCTCTCGACTCAACTCGACTCGTTCTGCAAACTTGGCAACCTCTTATGCTTTCCTGACCCGACAGTAAGCCTCAAAAAACACTCTGCTGACGACAAATTCGCCTCGTATTCTGATGAAAACTTCGTTAATTACGCCACTGTCGCTGCTGGTGGGACTAATTCGTTTAAGAATTACTCAGTTTCCGAGAATGAGCCAGTTAACTCGTTTCGGAGATATTCTCGTGACGCTGCTGGTCATAATGACGAGTTTACTGCCTATGCAAATGACGGAAATGTCGTCTCAGAGACGTTTAACACTTATGCTGCTGGAGCCACAGGTGGCTCTGGGGAGTTTAAAACGTATGCCGAGGACGTTAACGTCCCTGGCATGCAGTTTACCTCGTACTCGGATGAGGCAAACGGGCGAGTGAACTCGTTTGTGGCGTACTCAGGAGACGCGAACTCTGGGGACCAGGGTTTTGCCAATTACGGCAAGAATGGGAATGGGGCTGCAAACGAGTTTGCGGCCTATGGGAATAATTCTAATGTGGTGGGGAACACTTTTACGGGGTATGGGGTCGTGGGGAATGGCGCTAACGAGACGTTTACCTCGTATGGGGCCAATGGGAATGTCCCCGAGAATAAATTCACCCATTATGGTGACGGGGGGAATGCGGGGGTTGAGAGTTTTACGAGTTATAGAGACCAGTCGAATGTTGGGGACGATTCTTTTACCAGGTATGGTAAGAATTCTAACATTGAGAAAATTAAGTTTAAGAGTTACGGTGAGAGTTTTAATGTCGGGTCGGATAATTTTACCGGGTATGGTGAGGGCGCCAAGGGGCAGAAAGTCGGGTTTGAGACGTACGGGGAAAATAGTAATTTCAAAGGGTATGCTAAGAAAGGGGTTAGTTTCGGGGATTATAGGAATGGTACTAGCAGCGAGAGTGCTAGTTTGGTGTCGAGGGGTAAAATGGGAAATAATAAATGGGTCGAGCCTGGGAAGTTTTTTAGGGAGAGCGAGTTGAGGGAAGGGAATGTGATGCCGATGCCGGATATTAGGGATAAGATGCCCAAAAGGTCGTTTTTGCCCCCGAGTATATTGTCCAAATTACCCTTCTCGTCAGAGAAATTGGGGGAGTTGAAAGGGATTTTCCGCGGGTTTGATAACTCGTCGATGGAGAAGATGTTGAGGTCCGGTGTGGAGGAGTGTGAGAGGGCTCCGAGCCCCGGTGAGACGAAGAAGTGTGTGGGGTCGGTTGAGGATATGATTGATTTTGCGGTGTCGGTCTTGGGCCGGTCCGTGGAGCCCCGGACGACGGAGAACGTGAAGGGGTCGAAGGGCGATATCTTGATTGGGAAAGTGGGTGGAATCAACGGGGGTAAGGTGACTAAGTCGGTATCATGTCACCAAAGCTTGTTTCCGTACTTGCTCTACTATTGTCACTCGGTCCCTAAAGTCCGAGTCTACCAAGCAGATATATTGGATACGAAAACAAAGTCGAAAATCAACCATGGTATCGCTATTTGTCACTTGGATACGTCCGTGTGGAGTCCCACCCACGGAGCGTTTTTGGCACTTGGTTCAGGTCCGGGTAAAATTGAAGTGTGCCATTGGATATTTGAGAATGATTTAACATGGACCATTGCTGATTAACACTACCTCCACTACTATGATCACTACCACTTGAGAATCGAAATTTGGCACTCGACTTGAGAGCCGTTTGGGTCAGCGTAAGAGGAACTCAGGCTGTCGAACTTTTAAAATATTACGTCGTATTATATAATTAAATTCTTTTTTAATTGGAAAAAGAACATAATATAGCTAGGGTGGGTTTGCAAAGGCAGAACCACTTTGTACTTAATTGTTACCCTACATGTTTGGTACTCCATTCACAAGATAAGTCTGTTTATTTACTACTCTATGTTACTCTGTTGTAATGCACCTGGTTGTTCTGTAAAATTCTAGGGCACTACAATCATCAACTTATGGAGTAATTGCTATTTAACACTAGTCTCGAAACTACGGAGTATTCTGTTTCGAGCATTCGAGCAATCGAGCCATTGTGTACTTTTGCACCTTCCTTGCATCGGAGCGACATTTTACACATTTGGAGTCAGGCGTAGTGATTTGCAACATGAATTTTCCTATATCATTACAGCGAAGTCGTAGTTTAATGATTGACAGTGATTGCCTTCTCAATTCAATGACGAATTACGAAGTAGCTCAATGGTAAAGCGGTCGATCAACGTAACTCCGACTTGATGTCTTGATAGTCATTTACATAGTACTTTCTATATCCCAAAAATCCAACAATTGTTATCTGATGTCAGACTTCAATCTATATAAGAACTAGTTAGTTTTGTGGCCTTCTTTCACGCGTTATTACTTGAAAAATTACACAACTTCTAGTGAAAATAATGACTGAAACTTTAGGCGGTCCAATTCACCCATTTTTTTACGTTTTTTTTTTTGGACGATTCATTCAGTTCTTTACGTTTTCTTTTTATGTCATGTTCTTATGCTGAAATTTAAACTAAAAACTACCTTTCACCCACTTGAATATACGTTCTCTTGAAAAATCGATCCAAAAGATATCGACGATTAAAATGGGATCGTCGATTAGAAAACATAGGCTACAAACGCGTTTCCAAAAATGTACAATGGTCCCAAAAGAAGCGAATCACAATTCACATGTAGGCAATGGATGGATATGATTGAGGGTAGGGCGATTATGATTTGGGTTGGGATAATACTAGTGCATAGCATTCACTCCTACGAAAATTCAAAGGTCCATCGGAAAAATTACAATCACGTTATCGTCCTCCTTATATAATGAGAAATCCTTGTATATTATTTTTATTTATAGAATTATTTATGAGAAAATCGATCTCAATTATAATATATGTCTTTTAGTTAGATAGGGACAATGACGACATGATTTTCTGAGTGTTATGTGCAGCCCATTTAACCGCATGCATTTCAGTGGCGGAGCCAGGATTTTACTTTAGGGGGCGGAAAATTTTAGTGGGGGCGGAGCCTTTATAAAATAAGGTAAATTAGAAAAATTTCAAAAATTTTAATTACAGATCAATTTTTTTTCAAAATTTAAGGGGGCGACCGCTCCTGCTAGCCCCCTTCTCTACCCCTGATGGCTGCTGATGCATTCAATTCACTACTATATACTTTTTTTAATGGATATTTAGTCAACTTCACCAACTGTATTTTTCCCACAATGTAACTTTGAATAGTGGAGTATATATTTAATGTTCATCCACTTTTGGGATTTATTAAGTGCCTAATTTATGGAGTTTGTACGATGTTCACATGTATAAGACGTGTAGCATTATGTGTTGTCGTATTCGATTCATATAATTCTTTACGTTTTACATTTTTATGAGAAAAAATTGAATAATTATAATAAAATGGATAAATTAGAGGGAACTTTAGTGTTAGTGACTTGCATTTGCTACTAATTACCCACATGCTAATCACATTAATTTTGGTTAGTGCAACATTATAATCTATCATTATGGCCATGATATTTGATGTGATTCTTTTGGACATAATAGTCAGTTAATGGATCGTACAATCGGTTGTAGACTACACGTGTGCTCAATAACTTTGTATAGGAGTCAAACACGATAATCCAACTAAAAATATCATCGGATTCACGGTTTTTTCTTTCCTTACAATTATCGTACGAATACAACTAATACCTTCTCAAAATGCACTAACGTCTGTCGAAATGTAGTATCAAAACTCATGCTTATTATATTCCATACATAGTACCATTACCATAAACATAACTCAAGTTAATGTCTAAGATTACCAAATTAACATGCATTTTCTATATTGAGATATAATCATCAAAGTTCATTATCCTAGTTTTAAAGATGAGTTATTAATTAATGATGTGATTAGTTAATGACCCAATTATTAAGAATTTAGATATTTGAATTAAAAATAATGGGAGGGACAAAAGGGGTAATGTAGTTTTGTATTATAGTGACTGTTGAGTCACACATTGTTGTTCACTTGTATGTAGTTTTATAAATTGGTAAATAGCTGCCTGTGACTTTTTTGAGTGATAGATAAACAGAGCGACATTCACATTCACAGAATAAGTAGCCTTCTATTTGTCAAAGCCCATTGCCTAAAAGTGGAACCAATAAATGGATCATTTAGATCGAATATAAATCTGGTTATTTATGAGTGTGATTAAATTTGAGTCGGATTCTTTGGAGTTATTGTCGACGGGTATGTGTCTTACGGGTATTTTCATCAAAATAGTTAGGTATAATAGGTCGGATGGATTGAATTCGGTTGGATTAATTCGAATTTTGGCTATATTCAAGGGGAGGGGTTAGAGGCAAGTTGGGTTAGGTCAATTCAAATTGTGTTTATAGAGTCGGATCAAATTTGTCAAGTCTAGATAATAGTCCAAAATAGATCCTAAATACTATCATTGAATTTCATTATTATTCTGATCTAATATCACGATTTGTATAAGACGATTTCACACAAAAACTTGGAAAACTTATTCGTATATAATCCACCGGTGAATTAGATACTTCCTCCATACAAATCAATCCTATACATTTGATTGAAATATAAATAGTCAATGAGACGATCTTTTAGAAGACTAATAGATGGATGCATGATTAATTGACCGACATGGGTAGTGTATTAGACACTTCTCTT
>JAUEKU010182193.1:0-10266 GCA_032274805.1 Gypsophila paniculata | reverse complement strand
CTACAATTATAAGATTTAAGGCACAAAATAACGACAAAAGATCACAACACCTCGAATACTTGTTTCGCACCAAATCCCATACAAAATCACGATCCGACGCTCCTAAATACTCTAAAACGGCCTACTTAACATCGACTAAACACGTCTCATCACACATGCATAAATCATTTTATTTTCATTTTATCATACATGCATAATATTATTCTAATAATTATTATCATTTTACTAACATCACATAATAAACATATAAACATAAAACACATTATAGAAATTATAATATATAATTAATCAACAAATTAAATTTATTTGGAGATTGTATTAAGGTAAACTAGTCACCTCGGGTTATAAGATCGACTAAAGGATTTGGCTTTATGAATTAACGGGATCGATAATATTATTGTAAATATTTAAATATTTACCCAAGTCACCTCCTTCACCTAGAATCACCCAAGTGTAAGTCTAAAGTCGTTTCTAAATTACACTAATATGATTAGATTATTAGCTAGTATTATTATTGGTTTTATTAGAATTGTTTTAAGGAAAATTTGAGAGAAAAATAAGTGTGTATCAAGGGTGTAAGGTCACGGCAAAGGGAGGAAGAAGAAGAAAATTTTGTGTTGTTTTTGGAGTTGTGAAAATGAAGTAGAAATCGTAGTATAAATATAAAATTTTAATTAATCTTTAAATTTTAATTAAAGGAAACTAATGATGGGTTTTATTAAATGCTAATAGTAATGTTGACATTTTGGGTTGCCCTTTGGTTAATTTGGGCGGTCAAACGGGTCGGACCGGGCTCGGGTTTCGTTAGACTAAATGACCTAAACTGGTTAGGTGACACGTGTGACTTATTTTGGTGGGGCCCAAAGTGGCCTCGTTTGGCGAGTCGGGATTTTTGTCGTTTCAAATTTCAAAAGCGATAAATATTATAAGCGTCAAGATGCGATTTTGAAAAGTGTTTAAAATCGAATTATAAGGAATAAAGGTAAACTTTTATTTTTGAGGGAATAGTATTTTCGAAATTTTCAAAGTCGTGATTAAATTTAAAAAAGTTTGAAATGTGATTCTTTTGATATTCTGAACCTATTAGGTTTAATTTTCGTTTTTCAAAAATTCAGGCTTGCAAAAGTCAAGGACCATATTTGACTTTTTAGAAATAATAATTTATTTTATGTTTTTTGATAATTGAGATTTTGAGATGAGGAGACGATATTAAATTCGCGAAAAATTTTCAGTCGCGTTTTAAATACGAAGTGAAAGAAGGAAATTTATTGAATTTAAATTAAGAATTTAAATTTTATTATTATTTTATATAAAATTAACCTGGGGTGTTACACCTACATGGTGGACGACTCACTCGTCGATTAACTCAATTAGAAGGTAACGATGATGGTTATCTTCGGTATAACTCATAGGAGTGCAGTTTCTTCATAGTGTTGAGTGATTTTGTTTGATTTTTAGCTTATTTGATAAAGTTTATGTTGATTGCTTGGGTGATTGTAAGTTTTGATGATAAAATTGATTCGCATGTCAAAAACTTGTTGATATATGTTCGTTGGAGTGCTGGAATTGAGTGCGCAAGTGTATTAGGGATGATTTTGGCGTGCATGTGTGGCAATTCATTGCGTTTCAGAGTAAAAGAAGAAATGTCTGACCGAGCCCAAGAAGGCTTGATCGAGTGAAGTGTCGCTCGACTGAGCTTTGTAACGCTCGATCGAGTTGGGCCTAGAAAAGGTTTCTGGTCACTTATGACACCCTGATTGATAGAGCCTTATAAAGCTGGATCTAGCATAACTAAGATCGATCGAGCGCAATATAAATTTTCCTGTTTTGCTTCTGAAAATTTAATTTGACAGATGCAACGACAACAAAAAATTAGGTGATTTAGGCTTTTGAATCACTCAATTCAGAGTTCATATGAGTAAATGATGACGTTATTGTTGAAATATTTTATGTAGTTATAATATGCGTTTGATGGTTATTTATACTTTTTACGCACATTGTAACCGCTTATATACATTATGTTTGAGGCCTTCGGGCAAGTTTACTTGATTGCATGAGTTAGTCTGGATATGACGACGTCGTTGAGGGGTTTACGTTTAACGTTGATCAACTCGGCCGTCAAATGTTGTTTTTATATGTTTGTTATCACCTTGTTATTGCACGATTTACTAAGACTTACTTTATCCACTTCCGAATGGGCCTTTGGTCAGTGAGTATGGGGTCCATGTTTCCGTGCCGGAAGTTACTCGGCCTTTGATCAGCGAGTGTGGAGGCATGTTTTAAGTCTCGGAGCGGGCCTTTGGTTAGCAACTGTGGGGGTCATGTTTCCGCTGTTAAATTTGAATATACTCGAGGGTAGCTAGTATGTGTTCGTAATATCGGTTTCCACTATTGATTGTCGTAATCTTAGTCCTAGTCATAACCACAATGATGCTCTTTACATAATCACTATTTTACTTGCATTTGATTTTCTAAGAGAAGAAGAAGAAGAACGTGGTAAAAAGCTAGATGTACCTTCCATGGTGTAATTTGAACCGTGAAACTATAACATAAAGACTTTATTTCTTATCCATCCTTTGAAATTTTTTAAAGAATAGTGAGTTATTTCCCTTTTCATTCTAAGCATAAAGATATAAGAATATTAGTCATGTGTTCTTAAGGTATCAAAACCGAGGCTATTGTTCATGTTCCTTTTCGCTTCAAGGTCCATGATACTTTGAACTCCATGATCCTTTACATCTTTTATTTAAATGTTCAACAAGGATTTCGGATGCGGAAGATCCACAAATTCTCCAAAATCTACAAATCCAGCTACAAATCGCTTGAACCCCAACAATTGGTAGCACTTATGCCACTACATTGCATATAGGGTCCGAAATCATGCTATGGATCTTCGCATTCCAAAGGACACGGACGATGCTCTTTACATACAAATTGAGTCACAACATAGTCCTTCATGCATCCACATCCCCAGGCAGATTCCAAGGGATGAGTTGGTTAAGTTACTTCCGGAGTCTTGGGTCACAAATTATGAAAATATTCACCAAATCAGTACCCCAATACAATCAGTAGACTCTACTGTAAGTAAGAAAAGAGATGGAAAAATTGAGATATCTTTAAAAAAAGAGCCATCTGAAAGAGTATGCCCATCCATTTTTACCACATAAATAAACACAATTACCCCAGTCCCTGTTCCTATAAAACCAGAAGAGATCAACCTTGACAAAATCACAATTTACTCTTTTAACTCTCTTGGTGACCCTATATATGCATTCACAGATGAAGTTAGGCACAAATTCTTTGATGTATGTGATTGTGAAGTATGCATGATGGCCAGTTCAGACGAAGAGGATTCTCCAAAAAGGAGAAGAAAAAAAAATCCTCGCAGTAGATTCTAAAAGAAAGATATGAGTCCTGAGATCCTGAAGTCGATCTCTTAGGTGAACCAACTAGGGAATCTTTTGAGTATTATGTCCAATATCCAAGAGGAACATTGAAGGCACCAACTTCTGAAGATGCCCCATCATGCAACATGTTCGGACCCTCTCACTCAAAAGAAGCAGAATTCCCACATAAAGACTTTGTTCACGATAATTTAAAACATGCCTAAAAGTAAAACATCCTGTCATCATAAATCCAGATGGATCAACCAAGCAAATCACTGCAGCAGAGGCAACCCTAAACTGGCAGTCAGAGAATGCGAAGGCCCAAAATTGGCAGTCAGCAGAGGCAACCCTAAATAGACAAAAAGGTGACGGACATGGACTCTATAATCCACGAAATAAGTCAAAAAATTACTCAGTTGCACCATGAATGGTTACGCGTTGCTACAACTATGTCCATGACATCACCAATCATTGCGTACCAAAAAAAAATGACATCACCAATCATTTCCCAAAAAGAGTCTGAATTGAAATCCCTAAAAGCACAATTTTACTCCCCACAAAACACAGCCACAACACCATCAAACATGCCCTACGATATTTTCACTCCATACCCAGTATATACACCAACCGTATCCACAAATCCACAACCTCTACCTCCACTTCCTCAAGACCCAAGTCCATTTGGAAAGTCATTATTCCTTCCTACAAGAGTACTTGAAGAGCAACATGTCACAAAAAAAAGAGACAATCAGCGGCAACAAGTGGAGCAAAAACAACAACAGTTACTCAAACAGAAACAACAGCCACTAAAACTCCTGATGATGGTGCACAGTTCATGATACAGTATAATAATCCTATTTCTTCTCATCTCAAGGAAGCAGCAAAACCCAAGAAGAAAAAAGAACTGCCTTTAATTCTACGGAATGAAGATTCATCAGAAAGTTCAGAAGATGATATCCAAATTCCAGATTTTCTGATGACTCTACCAGTCCATGTAGAAGAAGAAGTCTAAAGGTCCAAATGAACCAAGACATGGTTTCTCTTTCGAAAATATCCCTCCCTCAAAATGGAGAGACAAGGTTTATGAGATGCATGCCTGGTGCACTAAGCAATTGTTACATCCCGGTAGCAACCGCTCTAGAGTAATTGATCGTATAGTTTTCAGATTCTATGGTCGCCTGAGACAATGGTAGCTTAGCCTTGGAACTCATAGGCAATTACAAATTCGACAATCCCCTTATGTCGACGCCTTTATTGGGCACATCCACAATGAATTACGGGCTTGGGATCACTACACAACACAGGCACGGGAAGACTTTCTCAGCATGAAATGTTGTTCATTCAAACATAAAGATCTCGAACGACATTACAAAAGAATGTCAAACCGGTTCTACACTCTTGGAGGGATGAATTTAAATCTGCAACAACCCTACTTGAATTCCCTTCCAGAACCCTTAGGGAATGAGACCTCTAGGCAACTGTCACTCAAAAATATGCCTCTCGGCATTGCTACACTAAGGGAAATATACCAAACATTCATTGCGGCGCTTGAAAAATTATGCAATCACCAGAATTTTTTCAAACAGCTGCAAGAACAAGGAAAACTCCTTGGAAAAGCATGTGATCATCTAGAGCTTTCGATCAAATGCAAGCCTAAAAATGTGGGTGTTCATCCTACAACGCAGACAAAAGTAGAGCTCATCCAAAGAAATGGAAGAAAAAATTCCCACGATTCGCGGGGAATAAAAAATAGAAATTTTTCAGAAAAAAGGAATGAAGAGGGTTCAAGAAATTTGACAGGTGCGATTAGGGGTGTAAACAAGCCGAGTCGATACCGAGATCGTATGGGCTCGGGCTCGGCTCGTAAAAATAAGTTCGAGCTCGGGCTCGGCTCGAAGAAATTTTGGGCTCGAGCTCGGCTCGAGCTCCATCCGGTCTTAGTTAAATCAATTATTTTCTACATTTATTTTAATAGAACTACAAAAAATACATAAATTAAAATAAACACAATAAAAAAACTACATATATTTATATTCAATTATTATTATCATAAAAAATAACTAAAATGACAATATATAAATTATAAAATGCATAAATATAAATTCAAAAATGAAAAATACGAGCTCAAACGAGCTTCCGAGCCTTGTTGAGCTCGAGTTCGGCTCGTTTTTGGTTGAGCTCGAGTTCGAGCTCGGTTTAACCAAGCTCGAGCCGAGCTTTGACCGAGCCGAACACGAGGACTCTACGAGCCGGCTCTGCTCATTGCCACCCCTAGGTGCGATATCTGCAAAACGAAAGGCCACTATGCAAAAAATTGTCCAACAAAGAAGAAACAAGACAATCTTGTTGGGTCTTTGGCACAGATCGAAGACCTCGATGATACAGATATCGAGTCCATATTCTCTCTCGATAATGAGCCAACTGATAAGTCTATACTTGCCATGAGTATGGGTTTCAAAGATGAGTCGTCGGAAAGTTCAGACAATGACTCTAAGGAAGACATAGATGATGAATTCTTTTTCTTCGACTTCTACACCATTGACGCTTGCAAGGCCGAACAACAACAAGAAATTATGCCAGCCTATCAAACTCAGCCATCTCCGACTTCAAAAATATACATCTTTCCTGAGAAGTATGACAAGTTGATACCAGTCATTGCATTTTTTGATACTGGTGCTTCATCTTCAATAATGAAACCCAGTGTTCTTCCACCTTCTTATTAGGAAAGTGATCACTGGCATTCAAAGCTGCAAATGGTCAAGTCTTCCATATTTCCCTCAGGAGCAAGCCTATTTACATCCAACTCTTTCCAGGATATATGATAAAATCAAAAGTATATGGGTCTGATCAACCTGGAAAAGACCTTATACTCAGATTTGATATCCTCCATAGTCTAAAGAGAGTGTCGTGGCATCCAAAAGGCTTAAAACACAAAAATAATATTTTACCACGGACACAAGTGCCTCATCTTTACACCTTTGAGTTACTCAACCCAGTCAAAGCTAAGATCATAAAAAACATTATGTGCAGACTCACATTCTGAATTCCTCAAAAAATGCCCTTGACTACTATGGAAAAATCCTCAATTCTTCATATCACTGCCTTTCAAGAAAAATGAGGATATTAATCCAACAAAGGCAAGTCATATGGGTATGAATCTAGACCATTACACTCCGGCGCGTAAAGAAGTTGAACAGCTCCAGAATGAGGATCTAATTGAGCCAACTACTTCTCCATGGGCGTGCGAGGCATTTTATGTGAACAAGAAAGCAGAACAAGTTCAGGGAAAACTCAGGCTAGTAATCAATTACTAGCCACTGAATCATTTCCTTACAGATGATAATTTTTCAGTACCCAAAAGAGAAGTCCTCTTCCAAAAGTTTCCCCAAGCACAAGTTTTCTCAAAATTCAATCTGAAGGCAGGCTTTTGGCAGTTAGGGACCAAATCAAAAGAAAGCCCTAAGACAGCATTCTGTATCCCAGACCGACATTATCAACAAAAGGTCATGCCATTTGGCTTCAATACAGCTCCATGTTTGTTTTAGAAAGCCATGATCAAGATTTTTGAGCCAATACTTTCAAATGCTTTGGTGTACAATGACGGCATATTCCTATTCTATCCAAGCATTGATGAGCACTCAACATTAAAATTCATCAACCGTTCCCAAAATGCCCACGAAAGCTACATGTTCCAGCCAGTTTATTTAAATAAGCTGCCACACTCAGTGGGGAGTAACTAAATGTCCTCTTAACATTTAATAAATTATGAAATAAGGGTACACATAAATAAATAAATAAATAAATAAATAAGCATTAGTCAAATAAATTCAATAGCAAGTCGTAATAGAAGTCAGTCTTATGATTTATAAGAAAATTTAAGCCAAATCAAATTGAAACAACTATCACCTTTGTCAATTACTTAATTTGAATCGTTTATAATATACATTCAATTCAACAAATGGATATGTTAATAACAAAATTAGTTCAAATAATAAGGAACTAAATAAAATATATATCTCATACCATTAAAATAGAAAAATAAACACAGGTCATTTACTTATGTTAACAAATACTTATTTTCAAGATTCAATAAAACAAATTACTCGTAAGTTTGGTGAGTACGAGAAAATAAATGAATGTAAGAATTTTTTAAAATCAATATATAAGTTTAAGGCATTGACTAATCATTTCTTACTCACAAAAAGTACTTATATATAATTGTCCAAATACAAAACGTTGGAGAATCTTATCCAACAATGAAATAGAGCGCTCCAATACACATGCCTGGCTCAAAAATAAATACGCTGATTCATCCATTGACATTGATTAATAAAATTCATATAATATACCCACT
Source organism: Gypsophila paniculata (assembly GCA_032274805.1). Classification (NCBI taxonomy): domain Eukaryota; kingdom Viridiplantae; phylum Streptophyta; class Magnoliopsida; order Caryophyllales; family Caryophyllaceae; genus Gypsophila; species Gypsophila paniculata. The sequence goes on along the minus strand of JAUEKU010182193.1, from coordinate 2,526 downwards.
TAGAGTACGTACGAATCTGTTGCAAACTTCTCCACAACTCGTCGAGAGTATAAACTTCTCCACGACTGGCCTATGGTAGAACCAAAGAGTACAAACTTCTCAATGATCCTAAGTCTAAGCCTTTCCAGATTCCCAAGAAGTACAAACTTCTCCTTGGACGACAGAAACCCATATTCTCCTCATGAAGGTTAGCTCAAAAAAATAAATAAAAAGGCTAAGGAGTCCAAACTTCTCCATAACCAATTGGGAGTCCAAACTTCTCCACAACTTCGCTAGCTCAAAACAGGGTTAAGGAGTCCAAACTTTTCCAAAACAAGTTGGGAGTACAAACTTCTCCGCAACTAACATGAGAGAAACCTACGTCTAAGAGTACAAACTTCTTCTAAACTAGGTGGAACACAAACAAATAAATGGTTCTTTCCGTTTTGCCCAAAATAGAGCACAACGGTAATTTCGTCTATTGGGTGTTATTATTAATCCAAAATATGAGGTACAATTGATAAATATTCAATAAGAACATAATACTACCTCATATTAGGTTCCTTATACAAGAATTAATCCATTTTAAGAGCAATGCGATTTATAGCTCGTAATCATAAACTCAAAAATAATTCTTTACGTCATAAACTCAACCTATGAATTTTAGAAATAAATTCACACAGTCCTATAATATAACTCATAAGCATTAATATATACCGATAACAAAGTAAGTATAATATATTTCCCAAGTCATTAGAACAATTGAGAAACATAGGTCTATTAAAAAACATAAGTCTAAGACTGCCCAAATTTTCAAGTTTATCCAAACCTTACTCTCGAAAGACATAATTAATATAATAGTCCCTTGAGTCCAAACTTCTCATATAGGGACACAAATGGTTCTTCCCGTTGCGGGTACAAACTTCCCAACAACGGTCATTTAATCACAAATAATCACTTAAATATAAAGAGAATAAATTTAACTTAACAGTCTCATAAAAGTTCTCAAAGTGGAATCTTAATAATAAGTTAAATCGGTCCAATATAGACAACATAAGTTTGAACACATTAATAATAAAATAAATATAATACCATTTACAAGTCCTTAGCACACTTATACTAAATAGATCTTGAAATAGTTACGTTCAATTCATTATGATTTGCATGTCAAGTAGTATTCTAGATATATTCACCGAGTTCCAAAATTAAGTAAAAATACTATGAAGCTTTACCATCCAAAGGTTGAGACATAGTTCTTCGTGTTTTACACTTTTGCAGACAAGGCCATTAAAATGGTCAAAATAAAGCAAAACAGTTGTTGTCCAAAACAGGGCGGAAACTTTCAGCATGTCGACACCTCAGATAAAACGTTACTACGACCAAATCGTTGCTACCCACAAAAATTCGTTTATATATTTAGAGACTAGACTCGAAGAGATACGATTTAGAGTCAAATAAAACAATAATTGCATTCTTATAATAGGAAAAACGTTGGGTTAAAGACAGCCCACATTTTGTCATACTTTAGCAATTTCACAGCTTGTATACATGTCACTAAAATGCTCACACAAGCCAAACAGCTTATCCTATCGATATTTCGAAAAATGTTCTGAAAATTAGACTCAGAGGGATACAATCTAGAATGAAGAACTTTGTCATTACGATTTATAGAACTCATTTTATAACAGTTTAAAATCAGCCCATGTTGTATACATACAACAGCTCACAGCACGTACCTCCTGCACGAAAATCAACATTCTGACCAAGCCGCTTATTGTATACTATTTACGAAAATAGTTCCGAAATTAGACTCGGAGTACTACAACTTAGACTCAATCAAAACAAAAAACGGATTTGTAAAATGGATTTTTATAGCTGTTTGAAGGCAGCCCTGCAAAATCACTAAAATCAGAAATTACAATCTAACATCCCAATTTCAATTTAAATCATATCTAACTCAAATTTGACATACCAAAACCTCAAACTACATCCATTCTAAGCTCATATGATGCAAAATCAAAATCACACAACTTCAATAATTTCCAATTGAATAAAATCACCAACTTAATAAGTGTATCACTTACACCATATCCGGCAAAGAGCTAAAATCCTAACTTCTCTCTCTAAAATAATTCTCTCTCTAAAAACCCAAAAAAAACACCCTTATTTACCATCATCTCCCCCTTCCTCCCAACGTTCCTTGTCTCTGCCTTCTCGATCGCCAGAGGTGGCTACCTCATAGCCATTCTCCGAAAATCATTCACTCTTTCCTTGTTGATTCATTCAATCCCAATCGTAACCCATTTTTTATCTTAAGATCTCTAACTTTGAAACCCTCATCCCGAGCAACCTATCTTCAAAACTAATCTATCTTTCCATGCCGTGAGCGTCTTTTCCAATCTGATCGGTATAGGGGTTTGTGCCGATTTACGTGGGTCTTGGGACCTCACAAAGACAATTATATGTAAGTCAACTCAAATTTCAAAAAAAAAAAAGAAAAAAATTAAAGAAAAGATATCATGGGCGAGCACCTATCTTCACGAGCGC
>JAUEKU010182171.1:0-10267 GCA_032274805.1 Gypsophila paniculata | reverse complement strand
TACCCCGACATTCGATTAGCTGATACTTATTATTAGATATTAGAAATGGAACAACAGAGTATTCTGCTATACTGTTCTGGTGATTCTGTAGGTTTATAATTAAGAAATGCAGTTCTGGCAATTCTGTAGGTTTATCTTGAGGTTGTAGATTGAAAATTGGCATGATGTTATGATCGATGCCAACTTTTCCAAGATAGGTAAGTCTTATGAAATCGTCTTAAATATACACTATATAAAATTAGTGTAAGAATAAATAAGTACTTCGTACCATTTATGTTAGTTATATACTCTTAATAGGGAGTATAACTTAGTATTTTGTAGGAAAAATTAATAAAAATTGTACTGCCCTTTTAAAAAATAAAAAAATAAATAAAAATAAAAAAAAAAAATTTCTATTTATAACTTTCTCAAACTTTATATAAAGAAATTCACAACTTGCTTTGAGGTGTAAGTGAGACGAACTCGGGACTCATAAAAACTTTGTTTTACTACAATTTCTCAAAGCAACTGATTAATATTCATAACATACATAAGCGAAATAGATAAGCCCAAAAATTAAGTAAAATTAAATTTTTAAAACCAATTAATTATATAAGAAATACTTTCATGTTAATTTAGTAAATACCAATCTTACCCCTCTAGGGTCTAATTTACTTAAACAACGACTTAAGAATACTATTATCATGAAACACGTGTTTGCATGGCATGCATGTTACTGTTCCTTCCTTTTGTTTTGCAAAATTCACTAAACATATCGAGCAACAATCATCCCCTTCTTCAAATCCTATGTCTTTTACGTACCTTCACCTTCTTCGGCACCCTCGATGTTGCTAAGGCCTTGAATTCTCGAACTTCACCTTCATGACCCATCACAATGGTCACTGACAGAGTCGTAGGTCTTGGGTTCAATTCCACGTAGGTAGCGATCCTACGCTCGACTTCTCGCCTTAACTCGATATGATCCTGGAGTTGGCGAGGCTTATACATATAGCCATGGTGTCCATTTCGTGGATCGGGTTGGGTTGACGGGTTATGATTTTGGATGATGATTGGACTAAATTTGGATAATTTGTATAAACTCGCTTGACTGGTTTTGCCTAAATGATTTTGGATAATAATTTGACTAAATTTTAGTTTTGTATACAAAATCGAGGTTCATTTACGTTCATTCTCAAAATAGAAAGGTAAACAAATAATTACGAGGATAATATAGTAATCAAAAAGTAGAAACAAATAACAAATGCTCATATGAGACCGCCGTACACGTACGACGGCCTTTTTCGTGACAAAAAGTACCTATTTTAGAGGTTAAGATATCTACTTTAAAACTTAAGGTGGCCAATTTAGATATGTTAAAGTGATACTTTTTGTCTCAAAAAGAGTACGACGATTGCACATAAGACTTAATCAAAACCAATAACATACGGAACAACTCAAATCGAAATTATCGAGTCGGATCAATTTTACCATCCAAAGACAAGTGAGACCCAAAAGACATGGAGTGAGGGGGTAGGGCCCAACAAAAACAAGAACCATATTGTAGAGGAAATAGTGTAATGAGCAGTCAATTCAATCAAAGGGAGGAAGACGTGTTGATAGTGGGTTTCCAGGTTCAATGTCTAAAAAGTTGGGTCCCACACGTACATGTCACCGGGCCCACCACTTGCATTGACGATGGCGATTGATTTGGACTCATTCTTCCTTTTTTATACGGAGTACTCCCTTCAATTCAATCCCTTCTTTCCGTAAAATTCTTTGGCACTATTTATCGATTTAAAAAATTTTTGATATTCCTTATAATATATAAAAAAAAATATAATCATGTAGTATCTTTGTTTGATTTGTCTTTATGAGTAAAATATGAATATTAAATTTTTATAATTTTTTATAATATGTAATTAAAGATATTAATGTTATAAAACGTGTCTCGACAAATGTGATAAATAAATGGAAAGATTGGATTGAATTGGAGGGGTATTTAGTCGTCTCTTTTGTGGGGCCTCCCGCCTCCCCTTGTCAATCTACATCTCACCCTTGACTTTGTGTGAAATTAATCTTTTACCCTTCGTATTGATCTATTTACCCCAGTTTTTTTTTTCTAAAAAAAAAAATATTTTTTCAATTTTTGATAAGAAAGATAAAATAAAATAAATAAGTAAAAATTTTAACATGGTGAAAAAATAAATAAAAATAATAACATATTACATAAAATTTGTCAATATATATTCTCCAATATAGAAAGTTAAATTTAACAACTAGATTTATGCAATATGTTAACATAATTGTATAATATGTTACCGTTACTTTACATATTATTTTTCAAATATTTTTAAACATGTCATTTTAAAAGATAACATATTACACTGAAAATATAAACATAAGATATTAGAAGGTAAACATATTATATAAATCTAGTAGTTACTTTTTTTGCATTTTCATCTTAACAATGATTCAATAATAAATGGTAAGATAATATACAGAATATAAATATAATGTATAAATCTAGTAGTTCGTTTTTTTATTTTTGTAGTTAAAGATAGTATATAGAATATGTTGACAAACTTATGTAATATGTTACCATTTTTGTTTATTTTGTTACCATGCTGCAATTTTATTTTTATTTATTTATTTAATCTTTTTTATCAAAAATTGAAAAAAAATAAAAATAGAAAAATCCGACCCATCTTAAGGGAGACTTTCTGTTTTTACTTGGGTAATTTTTGAAATGGATAACGACTTGATTCCAATCTTAGCATCCACGCACTATTTGTTAATGGTAATTGTTTCCTTTCATGCCTCCTTTGGTAATTTACTAGTTTTAAAGTCCGTGCGCTACACGGATCTAATATCAATATAAATATCGTCGTATTTTTTTTTTTTTAAAAATCATCATACAACTCAAGAATTTATGATAATAATTTGCACCTAAAAATAAATTGACTACCTTATTCGAATTTTCACTTATTGTTGTATCATCAAAAATTTTTTTAACCTTCATTACAAAAAGTGTTTTTATATTTCAGTATTTAAATGTATTCCTAGAAAATAAAATTATTATTCCAATTTTTGAAATCACGCACGATTAAAGAGTTATGTATAGGATACATGTTTTTTTTATCATTTAAATCTTGTAGGGAAGTAACAAATTGTAGTATACATTACATTACTTATAATATTATATTATTTTTTTAGACCATCGTTGTTAAAAAATCGATGTGTCGCTTATATGTATTATTTTAATATAACCTAAGCTAGGTCGTTATGCCACTATGATCATTGATTAAATATTGATCAAGTCTAATTAACCGATTATTATAGCGATATTATTGAACATAAATGAAGTGAAAAAAAATGCAAAAGTTGAGCACAACATAAAAAAAAAAAAATGCGAGATTTAGTAGTTTTGGGTGTGGTGTTGGCGAATGTTGTTGGTGGATTAGCAACGGCAAGGAGTGTACCATGCAAATTTCCGGCCATTTATAATTTCGGCGACTCTAATTCCGATACAGGAGCTCTCTCGGCTGCTTTTCAACCCCTTCCTTGGCCTTACGGCCAAACATTTTTCAAGAAACACTCGGGACGCTATTCTGACGGCCGCCTTATTTTGGATTTCGTTGGTAGGTTCTTCTTTGTTAGTATTTTCTTGTCGCGTGTTATATATTATTAACTGAACTCGATAAAATTCAAAACATACAAAATGTTGCTAGTCCATACAAAATGTTGATAGAGTTACAGTGTACGGAGTAAAATTTTTGTATCTTAAAATTTATCTATTTCACTTAATATAAAAATTAAACTCTACGTACTTCAGATAGCGCAGGTGTTATTGGTACTTTTTATAAGCTTCATTGGTCCAATGGTGAAACTTTATCTAAGAAGATCTCTGGCCGATACTCGGATGGCCTCCTTATCGTGGATTTCATTGGTATTTCGCTTCGATCTCTAACTATTTCTCCTTAGAGGAGAGCAATGATGATCGCGATGGCTTGCGTTTTTATGTGTCAATCATTTTATAACTTCCGGCCACACAGTTTCGAAAGCAAACCAAAAAAGTCTCGTGAAAACGATTAATTAAAGTATGATCCCATTTCATAATTAAGTTTCAAGTGATTTTTTTTAGCACTTTCACTCGGTGACTCTACCATTGTGAGTCCAAAATACCTTACGAGCCAAAAAAAAAAAAATGTTGGGTTATTGTGTGAAAATTTAGTTGGAATTGATGTCTAAAATTCAATCAATGATTTCGTAACGATTATTTGGAAATTTTGGCAGCGGAGAAGCTAGGAATACCGTACCTGAGTGCATACTTGAACTCACTTGGTGCAAATTTCAGCCATGGCACAAACTTTGCGACTGGAGGATCAACCATTCGTCAACCAAACGAAACCATATTTGAATCTTCAGTTAGCCCATTTTATCTTGATATCCAAATTGCGCAATATGATCAACTCAAGTCTCGATCCAAGGATCTTTATGGTATAAGTATAATTTACTTTTGAAACAAATGTTTTGCATTATTACTATTTTTGTTGACGTTTGCTCTCTAGACACATGCTGATATATATTTTTGCACGTGAATTTTCGGCAGTGTAGGCTTACGGATTTTTAACGTGAGCCCAACAAAGCCTGTTATTTTTTCGGTTTTTTCTTATAAACAAACGTGCTATATAAAATTTCAGCAGAAGATCCCTTGATAAGAAGCATGCTACCAAAACAAGATTTGTTCTCAAAGGCTCTGTACACATTTGACATTGGCCAAAATGATCTTGCTGTAGCCTTTCGTACCATCAACAACGACAATCAAATTCGTGCCGAGATACCCAAAATTATTGACCGGTTTTCTTCGGCTGTACAAGTAAGTCCACAGGATTGACAATTAGTTGATTCCAGATTTGAGACTATAATTTCTATTTGTGTTGTTTTGACGCGAAATAAAAATTGACAGCATTTATACAAAAAAGGCGCAAGGTCATTTTGGATCCACAATACAGGGCCAATTGGTTGTCTACCGGACTCAACCGGTACGATTAGCCCACTACCCAGAACTCTGGACCAATACGGCTGCATCAAGTCCCGAAATGATATCGCCAATGAGTTTAACAAGCAACTCAATGACTCGGTTTCAAAACTAAGAACACAACTTCCTAAAGCCGCTATCACATATGTCGATGTTTATACCGCGAAGTATGGCTTAATTAGCCAAGCTAAGAGCCTAGGATGGGAAGACCCAAGGAAGCTATGCTGTGGGTATCTTGAGAAAGACGGGCGAGTATGGTGTGGTCAAAAGGGTCTCCTTAATAATGGCACGGTAGTCTACGGTGGTGCATGCTCGCAACCCGACCGATATGTGAGTTGGGATGGTATTCACTACACTGAAGCTGCCAACCGTTGGTTCGCTACTCTCATCATCAATGGCTCTCTCTCTAATCCTCCAAATCCGATCACCCATGCTTGTTATAGAGATTAGCTAGGTTTTGCTATTCGATTCCTTAAGGCTTCTTACACGAGGAGGTCCGATTATATATATTATTTTTGTTACAGTGTTAGACGACTGTGTATAGCAAATTAGCGATCCCACAAAACATTCCCAAATCCTAAGGCTGATCGCTGATGTCAACAGCTTATCGTCGATAGTTGTCATAGGTTTGTCTGTGCCAATCATCATAAACCAAGCACTACCAACAACAAAAAAATCTTTTAAAAAACAAAATAAATTGGACGGAGTATTCAGAATACGAAGTCCACTCTACGAAAAATGGGTTTGCTATATTACAAAATATCGATTGTTAGATAGGATTGTCTTATGTATAAGACATTCCAATTTGTAAATAACCCAAATAATTATTTTAAAATCAGAAGATTTAAGTTGAAAATCGATGTTTTATAATGGACTCTTCCTATTTTGGATTACCCTATATTATAAAACGGTCTTATAAGAGAGTTGTTGATTACATAATCACTATAAATACAAAATGGAAAATGGAGAGCAAATAGAGCGGCTTTACAAGGCCTCGTGGATAAAAAAAAAAAAGCCTGTGTGTTTTCTCTATGACATAACCTGTGCCCTAAACTTTTTAGCCTCTCCGACTCGATCAATTGTTATCTATGTTTGGAATCCATGTCACATACTCCGTAAAAAACAAATACGGAGTAGATAACAGTTGATCGTGACAGGGGGATATCTATGAAACATTAATACAAGTATATTTTAGTTGCTATACCCTTTGAGCCATATTTAATTCCAAGGGTTTCAAAGCATCTTGAACAATTTCTTGGACAGTCCGATTACGTCGACAAACATCTGAGAGTTCCTCAATTGTGCCCATAATGTTGTTGATGTTATCCCCGGATGCTGCCTGAGACAGTGCTTTCAGGAATCTTGAGCTCTCGATCTCCGTCACTGCTGTTTTCGGAAGCAATGACATACTCGTGTTGGCCCATTCCAAAGCTTTTACGCCAAAAGTTCTGACTAGCGCTATGAGGGCATAGGTTACCTGCATAATATTAGCCAACATATTGACCTCCAAAATGCTACAGAGTACTTGATTTGTAGATACTGAATAGCATGGTAATGCAGTAGAGCGGGGCAGACTTTTTATAGTTTCGGGGATGACGACCGAGAAAAGAAACATGATCCTTGGCATCAAATCAAGATCGAGTTGTCCAGGTTTTCAGTTGATGCCGTGACAATCAAGATTCAAGATCAGTCTGTGACACCAAATACCAAGATCAAGTTTCATTCCCACGTTTCAAACCGTCGCAAGAGACTTACTCGCCCTAAAATTATAAAGGCCAACCCCATCCTACTGCAGAACCATCTTATGCAAGTTTTTTGCAATTAATTGATTAGCATTATCTTGGTGAAAATTACACTATCGAAACGGGAGCTTGGAAGAGCCCCTGTCAGGGATGCAATCAATATCCGGGTAATAGTTGGCCCTCTTGGAATGACTACATTGTCGCGGATAGGCAAGCACTGCATCCCGTCACGTGCATTTGTGAGATCAAATACATCAGATAAGAATGACAATATAGAATTTGAAGCCTCCCTGCAAGAAATGAAATGCAGTCGAAGGTTGTCAGTCAAGGTCTCGAGCGACACCAGTTGTGACACAACTTTGTTGAAAAAAGCCCTACACAAGATAAATGTACTTGGTCAAATAAAACTCTGGTTCGTGAGGCTAATTGATCACTAGGGAGTCCGCAAAGGGATAAGATGAGGACCAAGGAGGCGTGGAAGGTGTCAGTAGAATGCATGTACGGCAATATTAGTTTTATGAAAATTTGATACAGTTACTGCACATAAATTGGTAGAACGAAGCAAACATCTTGAGCTGTGGACAAGAGAAATTTAGATGTGGCATACATTATCAGAAAATGTAATCTGATAAAAAAAAAATGTCACAGGAGCTGGAATATAAGAGAGGTTTAATCAGAAAATCTCTTATAAAGGCAGCAGATACCTGTGCTGTACTGTGATCCCAATCATAGCACAATCCATTACTGAAGGGAACACCGTCGATGGAATGAATAAATGTGGGCAATATCGGATGCATCTTGAAGCCAACAAGAAACAATCATCTGCTATATCTGGTCTAGTAGTAAAATCCTGGCACAAATTCCAAATACGATTGGCTACCAACATAGAAACCCAAAATTACGGGAGTGATCAGAGCAATTGCAGGACTTACTTTGATTGTTGCAAGAAGACATGCTGTTCGTCCGAAAAGGGCCTCAACTAAAAGTATTAGATATTCTGAACAAGAAGGATCCGAACCGAATATCTGTAACACAAAAATTCATAAGACGATAGGCATTGCATAGAGATCCGCCAACAAAACTCTAAGAAAACAATACCTTTATGACTTCACTCGAAAGATATAAAAAGCACGGCTGGAGATGGTGCTGATACAGCCCTTGAATCTCCTCTAGCATTGCTCCAATCGTGATGCCCATGAACCTTCCAGAAGTTCTTACCTGAAAGACCGAAGATTAAGTCTCTGTTAGCTATGAAGCCTACAAAAATAGTCACAAAACCAAGAAAAGACATTCAACAGAGTAATCAGCTAAAATAATGCATGAGCACACTCTTAAAAAAGTGCATGACAGGCTTATGGCATGTAGAAAACCCTCTTCTGATTTTAAGAGCACAGTCTCGGATCACGATTCATTTATCTGTATTGCTTCCATGTCGACATATAATGAGGAGCTAACACGCCCCAATTTTTCTTTTTCACAATCAGCCAGATCAATTACAGTTCTCGTCACAGTTAAAGAAGACTTACAGCATATTTACATGCCTTGCAAAGTGATTCCATTGTCCGCATATCCCATGCACGGCTGTGATTAAGAAATTATAAGAATTCTGGTCACACTAACTAAACACATCAAACATACATCTTTAGTGCTTACACATCAAAGATGGTCTTGAAAATCGGCCAGAGCTTCTGAATTGCATCTGCCACGGCCTCAGGGTGACTGACATATCTAATGACATGGTGAAAGTACAATGAGTACACAGAATGAAGGTATCGGGAGTACCAAGTTTAAGCACATTCTTTTTACCTAAAAATATATGCAAGGCGATCTATGTGAACAGTTAGCTCGCGAGGGCCCTTTTGTCCCAAAATAACTGGACCTTGAATGACCATTTCCTGATTATTCAGAGCATAAGAGTAAGTTCAACTTAATGACACTTGAAATAGAAGCAAAATAGCATGTGAACTGCTATTGTAAGATATTTAAACCTGAAGGGGCGTGACAACAGGCAGACATAGTGCTTCCAATGCTTTCTTTGCATGCTCTGGAGGAAGTTCCGTGATCACCATACTGCATAGCAGAGGGCTTGTCAGACTATAGCAACTACACGCACATACACACCAGGAGAAGTTTCAACAATGATACCATAGTGCCTCAACCACGTGCAGTGAGTCCTCGGGAGATAGTCTAAAGTCTTCGCCATCAGTGTACACAGCTGTATGGTAGATATGGAAGAGGACATCAAAAGATCCACACAGCTTCTTCCGACAATCTTCATACAAAATTAGAAATATATCATTGACATGGTTTAAATACAGAGATAATTTTGAGCTAGGACAAAATACATAAGAGCATGAAACAACGAGAAGGCCTATCTTTAAAGGATCTTGATGAAGATGTCAAATAAGTTGAAATAGTTGCCTACTTTTGTAGTTGAAATGCCACAATATCATACATCAACTCTATTTAACCGTATCCAAAAATGCTGCAAGAGAGTACACAGTTCACTATTTGAACTACAATGGAGGAGAGTCAGACTTGGGATAACTCCCCATTCGCAAAGCCAGAGTTGGAAGGGTATATATCTCAAACACGGTAAAGTTTTTCTCCAACAATCCCAGCATTATCAAATAAAGAAGTTTGCTCCCCACCATTATCAAATCATTAATGGAATGCCATGTCGCCAAAGATCTATATGGAGGAGAATGATCACGATAAAAGTTCATGGTTCATACCATCACATATGTGCCTGAATGCCAGTGCAGCAGCTGCGGCAGTATCTTCAGATGTCCTCATACCACTCATAAGTATGTCAACCAGTGAAGGTAGAATCAAAAGTCCGTTTGAGGACGCATCAAGCCATTTTGAGTATGCACCGAGAGTCAAGCAAACTGAACAAGTAACCGTGGTTACAGGAATCAGGCACGTCAATTTATCATCACAATATAGACTACCAAAAGATTGTCTAATTCACAAAATTGCAACGAGATAAAAGAATCTGCTGAGATTTACCTGTCTGGAGTAGCTGAGGATGATGGGGAAGCTTTGTAAGCAAAGACATCACCTGCAATGAAAGAAAATGTTATATTCATTCATATTGGTTTCTGTTCCGCAAAGTTGCCACTAGTACGAACTCCCGCCTCAATTCTCATAGCAGTTCAAATCATCATTAGCCTTCTCATAAGATTCTGTCCAGATTATTCTTCTAATACAGTATAAGCCCAACGTATAAAGCACAGCTTAGTAAAGTCTTCCACATCAGAATGTCAAAGTCAAATAATTGTAATTTTAATAGTCAAGTATGTAGTACATGCTATAATATTTATAACTTCATTTTTAATATTGTAGCGGTTAAATATGTAGTTTAAATAACTTACATTTCATTTTACCCGTATCAAAGAACTGCTTTTATGAAATAAATTCAACACCCCCTGATTTGGAAAGATTTCACGTTCTGATATTACGCAATCTCTAAACGTTTTGTATATATACATATGAATATAGATCA
>JAUEKU010182160.1:0-10267 GCA_032274805.1 Gypsophila paniculata | reverse complement strand
AAAGGGCTGCTCAATTAGGCTGTGATGTTCGAGCTTCATGTGCCAAAGGAGGCTCTTCACGTTTAGAATTGGATTCTTTCATTTCTCACATCACTAGATGATCATACATGATCCTGGTTAGTCGTTACCAAAGTGCGGCTGTAATGAAGATCTTTGTTTCGATGAAATGAAGCTCCATAAACCATCGTCATCATCTAAAGCAAAGAAATTTATGACGTCTGATCTTTTGTATTCTGAAATTTCATACTCATTGGCCTCTGCCATTCAATAAAGATATTGCTTACAGTTTTAAATTAAGATAGAGGTATTTGGAGGGACCGGTAAGGAGACACTTTACATATCTCAACATTACATTGTTTGATTAGCAAGTTGGGTCAACAATACGTTCTCTTCTTAACATTGCAAGCAATCACTGAATCCATTAGATAAAGAGAGCAATACCTTGTCTAACGTTCAATTTATAGGCTCGATGGGGTCTATGTCGAGCCCACACTCGAGCTTGAACTACATGCCAGTCTCAAATCCATTTGACCACGAGTTTATATTGTCTCGTGGAATGGGTTTTAGCTTATTTCTAGTATAATATTGTTATAGAGTAATCAGCAAATGGCGGTATGTACATAAATCTGACCTGCATTGATCATTTTTCTCTCAGAATACAACAGTCTTGTTCTCCAAGAAAGGTAAAACCCGCAGCTCACAGTAATACTGGATCGCCTTGGACAGGCACTGTTTCTCGAGGTTCTCCGATTTCTGAACATAGCTCTGCAAGCTATCTCTGTAGGAAACTCTATCAACCTGCAACCCAAAACAAAACACAATGTAATACTAAGAAAACGTAGCACATGGGGAAAAATATAAGTTCATGCGTGGAAACGTAGCACATAGAATTAGAGGGTACCATTTGTTCAATTATTGGACCCCCATCAAGTTCTTCGGTCACAAAGTGAGTTGTAGCGCCAATCATTTTGACTCCATAATCAAAGGCCTGGCAACGCCACCCGTGGACCATAAGTACAGTGATTCACCAAATTTTTGCAAACAGAAAAATTACTAGAGCCCAGAAAGGAGCGACATGGAACCTGTCTGGAAGGATTCCCACCCTTGAATGATGGCAAAAGGCCGTGATGAATGTTAATTACATCCCTTCCGTAACTTTTCAGAAGATTCCCTGACAATATCTATAAAAATACCGCAAATATAAGGAGCTATATTAATGAAAAAGTAAAGGTAACCCAAATAACACTCGGCTGCGTAAGCTCAATTATATCTGGCTGCAAGTCTGTACTCGACTGCTTCGGCCAAAATAAATCTCCAATTATTGCAAGTTGCAACTGTAACGGAAATTTTCAGTGACAAATAAGACAGCATAATATTCAAATTTGGGGGGTTCAGGTCGGTGATACCTGCATGTACCTGGCTAGTACCAGAAAATCTGTATCCTGAACTAAATCCAGGATCTCGTCTTCTCTTTTGTTTACGGCAGTAGCATTTATAAAATGATATGGAATCTGATGACGGGCAAGAAATCGCATTGCGAGAGAGTCTGGATCTCTATTATGATTACTACAAGACCCAAGTAAAACACATGGATGAAATAGACAATATATCAATGTCTGCATTGCCAGCAACAGTAGCAAAAGATATCCCGTATGCGAAAGGGTATTTCGTTGATGAACTACCTTACCACACAATTTATATCAACAGGCAATCGTTTGTCCTGCCACGCATGCAACAAATCAACTAGACAGTGATCCTACAAGACAATCAAAGGTCGTATTAGATTTGGAACACTGGCATGTCTTTTAATGAAGAAAATAAGTGGACAAAGGGCGGGGAAAGTAAACTAAAAAGTGACCTGCTTTGAAGCGAAAACAGCAATTTTATATCTCGGATCCAGATCAGGCACACGGACAAGTGATTTCATTGCACTGAACATTGTGCCAAGTTTACGGAAGTCCTTGTCCATTTGCTCCCTCGACCATTTAGACGGATCAAATATAAAGTCACTGCAACGTAAGGAAATCAATAATTAGTAGTCTCATAATGTAAGACATCTGAAATAATGTGTCATAAGACTCATGGTGAAGAATTACAGAGTGTAACATTAATGGTCATCGACAAGCACACAGATGACTGACGTATTTCAGTGCCACAATGTAGGCTTGCCGCTTGCATCCATTCCGGCACTGCCTCAAAGGATATGACTAAATAAGCTTTATAAACAACTATCTCATGATAAGTGAAGATAACAGTTATAATATGTGAGAAGAAACAAACATTACCTTACTCTATTTCTTTCAATTTACGAGCTAATAAGGTCGTCTACAGTCTACCCGAAAGATGTAGCTTAACACCACAAACGATTGGTACTGATGAGTATCGTGAATGATAATATTATCCGAAATCTGAGTATCATACTAATGTCGCTTGACGCTGGTGAGTCTCAGACACAGATAATGAGTATACGACAAGAACATATGAAGAGTCAGAGTAACAGCGACGGTAAGTCATAAAAGCAAAGAAAGCAACCTTCTTGAGTAGAAAATATCCTTGTTTTCAGGCACAAAAACATCAGCTCCGAGAATGTTTCCACCCCTTGAAGCAATACATTCTGATAATTTTGCCACTATCCCAACTGAATCCTACACATTCCGAAATTACCCACATTAACATTTCTCGCGAAACAACAAAACGATAACAATGCCTCGTAGAAGACGGTAAAAAATGATCAACTAAGTCTGAAAAGTACAAAAACGAAAGAGTAACATACAGGGCAATGAAATACATGAATGCCATGAATGAGTGAAGAATCAACAGATTTTCCAGGCAATTTCAAAGACTTGAGGGACCTTTTTGTGATTTTGGAGAAATATGGTAGCTGCTGTGACGAAAATCTTCTAAAAATATTCATGAAAATTGCTATGATTATGGCCCCTTTATCATCAATTTTACCATGAATTGTGAAGTGAAACTAGAAAGTGTGAAAAGTGTGACAGAAGAACAGTGGCCTTTCATTTTCAGCAATGAAGATTGTTGGTGCAGATTCTCCACATCTTCTGGGGGATAATTGTAGCCAACCACAACTGGGATGTATACAAAGCTGTGTGGCAAATTTGACACAAACATGTAACCAAGTTTATGAATCCGTATCTCCACGTTATCATATTTCAAGTCATAACGTTAAAGACGGGCATATACGACTTTATGGCTAAAGGCGATCAGACTATTCAAACTTCCAATTTTATTGTAAATACTACATATTCCACTTTTAGCATATTCAACAGAGCTACATAATTTTTGTGTATATCACACAACTGACAACCCAAACCAACCCTGCCAACACAGGCGTATTAATCAATAACTAACCTATATGACATTTAAATGTCTCCTTGGATTCAAAATACGATAATTAAAAATACGACATTTAAACACTTTGCATAGTTGTGCATCCAAACAGGGAGGGATTATCACAATCAAAATAGAGCTTAATTCGAGTGTCGCGTGTATGAGTCAATGAGAACATTCTCAAACTCAAGCACATCAAACACTAGATTTTTAGGCATCTTCCATTGTAGAGTCCTACTGGTCTCTTTGGCATCAATAGTGAGACGAGACAACAATGCAAAATAGGCTACAGTCACCAAACATAATAGTCAAAGACAACATTAAATGTCTCAAGTTTGTCTTACAGAACTCTAAAATACTCAATAACCTTAGGAATTTCAGTAGCGATGACAAATATTGATCAAGATTGAAAGCACCCTTTTGACGACGCTGAAAAAACCAGGCAAAAAACGACAATTAACGGTAACGGGGCATGGATTTGGTTTGGTTCCTCTTCCAGGTAGCTCTGCGGGATGGTCTGGCTTTGTGGTGAAGGTGACCTCGGCCACGAAGTCCCCTGTATTTCTTTCCAGCTGAAGTGAGACCGCGAAGCTCTCTGTGCTTGTGAACTGGGTTGCAGATCCAGTTGATTCTGGGGTTGTTTCTGACTGCATTGTGGGCTGGGTCAACCAGGATGACTTCAAAGTACTTGTAGGTGGAATCCTGCATGAACCAGTGCAGACATCAGAATACACGAGACTTGCATAAAATTATGTTCCAATACTAAGGATCTAAAAGTGGGCAGCAGTCATCAGATGAAGGTAAAGATGGTTAGATGGCGGCAGTGGTGGCCATAGCAGCAACAAAAAGCCAGGGGCATAGACAATATCTACATCTATGCCTCCTCCACCAAAAAAGGCTGGGTGGCAAAGTCTTACTCTAACCTTCCATCCTCACGTCCCATGTTGAATGATTGACACTTCAACACTTCCGATTTCAATTACTTCAGTGGGACTAAGCAACAATGTAGCTATAGGCTTAGTGACTTGAGATAAATTTTAGCCATTACCTCCATACAAGGGTCCAACTACAAAAATTTCCAAAATCTCAAGTGGGCTGGAGTACACTACAGGAGCACAAACTCAAGAGCAGAAACTACTAAAAACGAAAAAAAGACAGAAGCTTTGTATTAATAGGATAACAACGGTGATTAATCTAGGAACGAACCTCATTGATCCAGTAAGAGTTGAGGACACGGAGACCACCAAGTTTGCGACCAGCACGCTCCTCAGCAACAGACCTCTTGCTTCGCTGGAATTTCAATTGAGTAACTCCCTGGTTGGTGGGCTTACCATACACAATACCCTTGGGCACCGGCCTCTTTCGGCCACCCCTCCTCACTCTAACACGGTACACAACATATCCCTGCCAAAATTAATCTAATGTTAAAACCAATATCACTAGGATATTTCCCAAGGCATCAAACTCAAAACTCTACAGCAAATAACACAGTATGGAAGAGACAGACGATTTCAGTCACAAAAACGCAAACAACTAAGTGGAATCAACGAAGTATGACTTATCAATCAAAACATTCAATCATTTTCCATTTCACCACAAATAAATCAAGTACTTCACATGACATAATCGACATTGTTATCGTGTGTTGGCAAGCAAAAAGGAAAAATGAGAAATAAAAATCGTAACATTCCAATCTAGTCACATTATAATAGCAACCCGCCAAACTATTAGTCAACGTATCCTTAATACAACTCCCTCTGATCCATTCATTTCGTAATGCTTTTCAAAAAGTTCATTCATTTCTTTACGTTTCCTTCTCTAGTAAAGAGAATTCTCCTAAAATTCAAACAAAAGACGTCCCTCATCAACTTGCATAATATCTTTTAACAAAACCGATCCAAAACAAATGTAAAAAGTATAATTCAACTACCCTAATTACAACTTCTATAATCCATCCATTTCTTTACGTCTTTCATTTTCAATACGATTCATCCACTACATTACAGTACATTACATTTCCCCCCTCATCCACTTACATAACCTTTACTAACAAAAAAAAAAAAAAAAAAAAACAAACGTAAACATAACAAACAAAAAAAGAAAGAAGAAAGACCTGCTTAGACTTGTAACCAAGGCGACGCGCCTTATCAGGGCGCGTGGGGCGCGTGACACGGACGATAGAAGGAAGTTGACGATACTCCCAACAACGAACCCTAAAAATGAAACGCATCACATCTGATTGTTTCTTCCTCCATAGCTCCTGCACGTACTTATACGCTCCTGTTTTTCATTTCAAATCAAAATCACAATCACAATCAAATCAAATTATATGAGTAGAGAGAGAAAGAGAGAGTGTGTACCCATGATTGTTGTTAGCTGCAATTGAATTGGGGGAAGAGTGAGAAATGTGTGTGTGACTTTTTTAGGGTTTTGAGGTAATTAGGGTTTTGTAGGGTTTGAGATTTTGAACCCCTTGTTTGTGATTGAAGGCCCATTTATTATTATTATTATATGAGGGATGGTTTATGCATCTAAAGCCCAACTCTACTTGTCTTTTTAGTTTGAAAGAGTTTGAGAGAGTTGTTGATTTGGTTACTCGGGTCGGGTTTGGATTCGTTCTTTGAGGTTTTTTCAGGTCGAGTTGAGTTTGGTTAGGGTTAAGTGGTTCAGATTGGTTGAAGTTATAGATGGCCAGCCCTTTGGAGGTAGCGGGCCGGACGAATTGACTAAATCTCGACTGAGCCTGGCCCGTTAGTTACAAATATTAAAATAAATAAATAAAACAAGGGTTCGTCGGGTTAGGCGATCAAAATCTCAACCCCAAACCTGGCCCTTATTTGAGGCGGCCTGAGCCAGGCTTAGGTGGGCCAAGCTCATAGAGGCCCGATGGGTGAGCTAGGCCAGGTCAGCCTGCACAGTTTGCTAATTCTAGTTGAAGTGATTGATAGATTGAGTAAAGGTTGGATTTGAATCACTATTAAATTAGGTTATCGATAGGTATTTCCTAGGGTATTTATTTATACATCTTAAGCAATCATATTTTGATTAATATTTTTTAGTGTTATGGACTTATGGTTAAGTTATATGTCAAATCGATCTTTGTTGAGTTATTATTTGTTTCGTTTTTCTTTATTAATTTATGTTTGGTTCAGAATGAGATATATGATCGTCAGTTTCATGATTTGACTTTAGTTTCAAGTTGAGTCACATTCAATTCGTCATTCATGTGGGATTAGTATCACTTTATTAGAATTTGGAAATATGACATAGATTACTACTATTATTTTGATTTTGGCATTTCATATTAATGAACTAAACAAATCGAGCTGAGCAAAAGCATTGCAAAAAAAAATTAGGAGTATAAGAGAAACAATGATCTAAATTTTATTATGAAAAAAATGAACAAATTACATTTCTATTACATATACATATAGATCAACAAAATTTAAGATTGACTATATGAGATAATTTGCCGCACATTTTAGCACTTAATACTATGACTATGACGCCACCTCAATGCCTCTTCATCAGCACCCAGCCACGTCTCCCTCGACGTCTTCCTCTTAAAATGTCGCTCATTGTCGATAGAACGGTAATCATGATCACGGTCATACTGCTCAGCTTTTCTTTTCAAAGATGGACGGGAAATGACGTTATTGAAGCGCTCTAAAGACTTCTTGTTAGATCGATGGCTGCCACTAAACTGATAGTGATGGCTATCACGGTCATGGTCGTGGTAATGGTCTCGTTTTCGTTTACGTTCCAAGGAAGATCTCTCACTTGACCTTTTACTTTCACGTTCACGTTCACGGTCTAGGCTCGGGGATCTTCCAAGTTGTGGTGACTTCTGCACGAATTAAGCAAGTAAATGGTCAGCGATTCCGACAAGATAATAACGTACAAATACACTGGCCCAACAGCAAAAATACCATAGCTAATCCACAATAGGCCCAGCAGCATAACCCATTGGGCCACAGCAAATTAGAGACCAAAAGTTGGACTAATCTCCATTTTTTTCCTTAACAGTTACCAGTTAGTCTATTATAAGACCGTCTCACGCTAAATTGTCTTAATTTTACTAGAAGTCATTATTGATACGCGGCATTTAGTAATGAGATATCACTATCTGTATCACTAGTAAACTTGAAGAATGTATTATTCAAAAGATCAATAATCTCCCCAATTTACTAGTGAACTTTAGAATGATGAAACAGAAATTAGGACATTATAGAATACTTCATTACGGTTGTGTTGGAGGTAATAAAAAATCGGATATTGGTTCGAGCCTTCGAGGTAAGAAAGTTTTTTTGTAAGTGTAAAAAGCAAAACATAGGATGAAGTCCCAGAAATGCACCCATACGTAGCCCCAATAGTATACAAAACAATACAAATACCATACTTGGGTCCATTGAACGAAAGCTCGACACAATAAGATTATCAAAGAGAACAGAAACATCAGTAATTGCCTGGATTACATGAGTCTTAAATTTTCCATTGACTAACAAAAAACCAGTAGACGAACAACTGCTGCAATACAAGCAGTCAATACGAAAAAGGACAGAAGTTTGAGCTAGCAGGTAACATACAGGTTTGGACAAGACGCCAGCATTGTTATCATGCTTTCGGATATTGTCGTCTCTGGGAAGCTCCTTCCTGCAGTACGTACAACGTTCATTTGAATTAGTTTTGTAAGACTTGAAACACAACACTACGGAGTATATGAATTTCAAAGTAATCTCATAAGTCATCACTAACGAAGAATACGGCAAACTTCAATTTCAGTGAAGCTCATAAACAAAAACACGTGAAAAAACATGAATGGTAAGATATACAATTTCTCACTGTTCGGTTCTAAAGGCATGCTGTTTTGGTGTTCGCAATATTCCATAGTACTCCATAGCATAAATTTGATATTGAACATAAGACGACTAAGAATGTGCGCAGTAAAAGAATAAAAAAATCGGCCTCAAATACCTCTGAGGAGGAATCGCTGGGGGATATGTGAAATAATGCGGTTCAACCAATTCCGGTGACATAGCATTTGCCCAAGGCAGAGTGACTGGTTCTAGATGATAGCCCATATTATAAGGCGTGTTACCAGCAAAAGGCACCGTATATCCATCCATTTGGGGCTGTATTCCCTGTGAGTAAGGATAGACGTTGGATGGGTCTGCATATATACCAGGCTGGATAGCTAACCTCTGCATGTCTGCTCCTGAAAGTATCAAATAGAGGCGTTTTATTAGAATGAAAACACATAAGAACTAACCAAAAATGACTCTGGAGTCTGGTCATTAGCGAAAAAAAAATTAAAGATGGCCAGGCGTACCATTTGAGGGCATAGACATCTTCCTTTTCCTCTTCTTTCCTGCAAGGCATTGACATGAAAAGAAATTGATTAAGTACGCAGAATCAATATTGAGCAAAAGCTAATTCAAACGTGTATCCTTGATAATAGGTTATTTGTTAAAATCAAGCAGAAATGAACCATCAGGTAATAAACTACGAGGCCATCGTCCTGAATAAGGAAAAATGAAAAATGAAACCACCAAGCACCGAATCTCATGCAGAAAAGTTGGAGATTAGTGAAATGCCTAGAAATGTTAAAAAGGTAAAATAGTCAAGACATTCATGTAAGTTGTAACCTACCCGTATCACCAGCAGCTAACTTTTGTTGAGCTTCAGCACGAACAGCGCCATTTTGTGCTGCATGTTCCTTCACCTTTGCTGACTCAGGTGTAGCTTTCGATACACCACACATTCCATTGATCGTCTCTTTCCCAGAGGTAGCCTCATTTTTATCTACGCTTTCCTTTAAGTTTTGGGCATCTTTAACAGTTGGAGGAAGCTTTTGTTCCACATTGGAAACAGCAGATTGAGTAGGAGATGAAATCTTGGATGGAAGGCAGTGTGCAGACTCCAAATCTACCCAACAAAAAAAAAAACCGTCAAAACCTCGCTACATTTTTTTCAAAAGAAAAGAAACTGAGAAAATTAAAAACAATAACCTCTAACCATTATCAACTAAATACCTTGGACATGGACAGAACTCGAAACGTTATCTGCACTACTGTGACCAGACTCCAAGATACGATTAATTGTATCCCTGACTGTCTTATTAGGCAGAAGATCATCAGCAAGTATATTTTTCGCCTCACAAAAGCACATGGACTTAGAAATGATGTAGTCTCTGATACCTGGTCAAGATAGACAAAGAATTAGAGGTGAAATTATAACTTGAAATGAATCATTATACTCCGTACAAAACAAAAGATGTTACAATGTTAATGTATAAATAAATGGCAGCCATCACAAAGAAGAGCAAAAATTAAGGGGTTGGCGTACGCCGGATAACCCCTAAAACACTGATAGATTGTCGTCAGGCAACTCGTAAAGTTTTGATCGGCACTTAACAATACAAAAGGTTGATAAGGTAAGTTCTATTGTATCAACATTTCCCAGCAAGGTGAAGTAGAAATGAAAATATTGTAAGTTGCAACTACTGTTTTATATACTGAATCACAAGCTATCACAAATGACCAAACATGATCAACAGGATGTCAGGATCCATATCTAGATGAATGTAAATCAATGTCCAATAATTTTGTTTCGGCTTTAGGGTCATTCTATCTAGAGTATGTCAATAACCACATACAAATTTATCCGAAGACAAAACTGCCTTGATGCAGAAACATTAATAGCCAGATCCCTCTGCCAGTCATCTAAAAATAATTCTAGTGTCTTCAGTGAATGGTCTAACAAAATACTTGACAGTGCGTAACTTACATTTGTCACAGAAACTCTTGAAACAGCATTTGCTGGTAAATACAGCATCTTTCATCACTTGATTGCAAAGTGGACAATGAAGTTCAGGTGGAAGATTCACCGTAGATCGACTGGAAGATATACCTTCAAGTTC
>JAUEKU010182138.1:0-10269 GCA_032274805.1 Gypsophila paniculata | reverse complement strand
ATATATACAAATTATAATACAAATGTAATATGGTAAAATATTATTTGAGATAATTTGAATCATAAAATATTAATGGAATAGTTTTTTAGGAGTTAAAGTAGTCTTAATAAATGATTCTCAATTTGTAATTTTTTTAACTATTTACGTCATTATTAATTTCATTACTCGTGCATCACACGGGCGATAAATCTAGTAAGTTATAATAAAACAAAAAAAAAAAAAAAAAAAAAAAAAAAAAAACTGACAATGAATATCACCACAAAACTAGTTGTTGTAATCAAATGAAACGCTCGAGGCATACACGATTTAGAACATGTACACCCATTACAAATTAATCATCATTAGTAACCTTGCATCGCACGGGCTCAACTAGTAAGATATACAAGTTGAACTCATTTTCGATACAATCAACTTTGTTACTCACCATCACCAATGCTGACTTGATCAGTTTGATCTTCCGCTTTCTTCATCTGGTACTGCCACCTTTCTTACTCATCCTTTTTTTCCCTTAAATTTAGTTCTTAGAATGCTCTGATTTGATTCTACCTGCTAATCTTTTTTTGTGATTTCCAATGTTTTGGGATTGTAATTTTAAATTGTTGTAGAGCTTGTTTACTCTCGTGGTTAAAATGCATTGCTAAAATAGAAAGGTAACAAATGAATGATACATCCAAAACTAGAGACCGAGGGAGTATTTAACTAAGACCCTTAGTGGGCTGTATCGGAACGAGTTGGCTGATAAACGTTATAAATCAAATCTATTTTTTTTCCAATTTTTAATGTACCTAATACATCTCGGGATATCTCCATCAGAGGCCTTAAACCTCGATACATCTTGGGTGATACGAAATGTATCGGCTGATATTTAAAACCATGGTGCCCGTGTTATGTCATTAGACTACAGATGAAAAGGGTATGCTCCAATTTTGTTGTTTCTGTTGAAACATCTTGGGTGTTATTGCTTGAACGATGTTGAATTTTTATCCTGGTTCGGATTTATGAGATCGTAACAACATAGCTTTTCTTGAACTGTTGTTGCGTATCCTTGTTTTTTGAGGTCAATCCTTGGCTCCTCGCTTTGTCGATAAAAATGAAAATGCTTCAAGTGCATCTGCCTAACATATGATGACTGTTCTAGTGATGTTGAAATTTTAATGTGCATCAGAAATATGAGACTGAGACAGAACACTAGCTTCAAGGCTGAAATTGATGTACCGAGAACGTTCGAGGGCAGTGCAAAGAAAACTGGAACTTCTGATGAATCATGGAAGCGGATATTTTACATATGTTTAGCTGTGCGTGTGGTGAATGCCTTCCTGATTCAGACGTATTTTAACCCGGACGAACATTGGCAGTCCCTTGAAGTTGCACACCGCCTTGTCTTCGGGTATGTACCCTAGATTTATATCTCTTTTATGCACTTTTCTGAATGCTGCAATATCATGGTAGTAAATCACCGTCTAGGACTTGATGTCGAAACTGGTCATCGCGTCCATTTCTAGGTCTCTATTGTGTACAAGCTGCCTCAAAATGAGGTCAGGTAGTCATAATGTATACTACCGTTTGATTTTTTACTGTGTTTGGCTTCTGGATTGCAGATATGGACACCTGACGTGGGAATGGGAAAAGGGAATTCGTAGCTACTTGCACCCTCTCTTGTTCGCTGTTCTTTATAAAGCGTTGGCTTTTCTTCATCTTGATACTCCGTGGTTTATGGTCATTTTTCTTGTTTAGTTGCTCTTTTTTGTTATGTCGATGTGGTAGGAAGAGTTTTGGATGGCTAAGAAGTAAGGACTACTTTTTTGCTGTTTCAGATGAAGGCGCCGCGTGTGCTGCAGTCCATTTTAGCTGCCATATGTGATTTGTACCTGTATAAATACTCTGCTGTTAATTTTGGAAATCAGGTTGCACAGTGGACAGTATCCTTATTCGTTGTTCATATTGTAGCCTATGGTACTTAGACTCTTCATATTACCTTGTCGTATCCTTGTCCAACACCACGACACTCAACATTGGTATGACTCTTCGTACTTCATTGAAATTTATAACAATAATTTCTTTCCGAAACATAGATAGGTTTGACACTTGGATACGTACCCCTTGTTGAATACTTCTAGTTGAGTCTAGGTAACATAGATTGTAATTACATTCATGCAATTTTCTTTTTGTCTTATGCTGCGGCGATTTAAACGATGCTAATCTTCATCCACGATAACATAATTTGTTGATATTAGTTGTACTTAACCCACTGATAGCTTTTCTCTCAGTTCGTGAACTGGTTTGTGTTTTTCTGCTGCACAAGAACTCTATCGAATAGCTTGGAGACTGTATTGACTATCGTCAGCCTATATTATTGGCCTTGTATGAGAGTTGGATCAGGTGAAATCTCGTCAAGCTCAAGAAAGTTGGCTTTGTTTATTGCTGCGTTAGCATGTGCCATTCGGCCAACCAGCGCAATTGTATGGCTATATGTCGGTGTTTTACAGCTATTTGCGGCGTCTGATAAAATAAAGTTCATTTTTCTCGAGGCAGCTCCTATTGGGTTGGTACTACTGCATGTATTCCTCTTTAATCGCTTTATCTCCTTCCGTATTCATGCTGTAATTGGTTTATTCATGCGGCGTCTATAAATTGCTTGTCTCTTTCTGTTATGTCCTCCAGATTGATAGACTTCCATCAACATGTTTCTTGCTGATTATAGCTTGTTACAGTCTTACGAAATTACTTTATCTATATGATTATCACATTTGGCTTTAGTAATTCCTTTTGACACTAAAGCTAGTGTGATTAGGAATAAAATTCTACGGGTATTACAATCCTGAAGAACCATTTTGCTTTAGTGGACCTAACTTCACTACATAACCTATTGTTGAACTCTTCTTGAAAATGCTGTAGTTCAGGCCTTTGCCGCACACTTTACCATCTTGAATGTAGGTGGTACTATTAAGAATTTGATTGTGAACGAAGGGTTTTTGCTTGTGGTGTAATGATATTGAGGGACCGTTTTCCATCGGTATGATAGCGACCCACGTCTTTTTTTTTTTTTAGTAAATAAGGAAGATCCTATTACCTCTGGTGAACTTAGGTAAGCTGCTGGCATAAATGGAAGCCATGTTGCTCAGCTTAGGAATTGTCGTTAAAAGGGAACTTCCTTCTTTCTCGAATGGTGAACTTGTCATGTGCAACATTTCGTAGTACTTGTCTTGTGTCATATCTTGCTTGTGGAAAAATAAGATTTCAAATAAAAAAAATATTAGATGTAGTTGGAATGTAAAGAAAGTCCTTCAATATTTTAAATAAAAAAATAATTAATACTCCGTAATAATGTTGGATTGAGTGAGAGTAGACACTCTGATTATTGTTTCGTGGTGAATGGATCCTTATTTTGACTTCCTTGATTATTTCAATTTTAGCCTGGAGGGTTGAGGTAAGAATTATACCTCACTGAGGCAAAGGTAAAGCCTCTAGACAATACTCCGTAGTAGTTTTGTTAGATGGTGATTTAGAATCCTGAAACCCACCATAGAAATGATCCTTGTAGGCTTGTACCCTAGCCTGTTACTTTGTGGTACACGTTATAGAACATTAGGACAACCATTCCCTTGTTCTTCTAATGTCTTTCTCGTAGTTGCCCTAGAGATTTACTGCTGGTCTTGCTTTTTTACCGAATTTGACGATTCTTGTTTAATCTCTGGAGTCTAGGGCACTAGGGTACTGTTTCAGCCTTCCACCGCTTCACTCTGGTGCTTCTTTCTGTTTATGTGGTTGTTGAATTTTATTTTTCTCTTCCATCCATGTCCATTGGTACACACTTCTCGAATATTTGTTCTAGGAGGTGGCAGCTGTGTTCTGATTATAACTCTTTTCTTCATTGGTTATTTCCTTAAAAAGTTTAACACACTGACGGATCTTATTATTGCGACTTACTCAGCATTTGATTTTTATGTCATACTCGTAATAATCTGGATCTAAGTATTTTCTTGTGGGGTAATTGATATGGGAGTTCAGGAATTAATCGAGAAAAACCCTAGAAATCAATTAGGATTCCCAAAGAAGAAGGGAAATCAAATATTGATTTTATTGATGTAAAATGTAGAGAAATTACAGAGAGAATTTTAGAGAAGAAATGTGTTTGTGTTATGATTAATGAATGAGAAATGATACAACACTCGACTTATATACACTACATTCCAACTACTTGTAACAAACTCCCAACAAACCTCTAACAAACTTTCCACCCCTTTACTAACTACCCCCTCACAACTACCAGCTAACACCCTTCCCTATTGAGTGTGCACATATCAGTAATGTGATGTCTATGGTAATGCCCTCAATCAAGAGTTTGTTTATTTAGTTTTCCATTTTCGATACCAATACTATGCACTACTTTGACTTATTTCGTATGTAATGAAAAAGTTAGTAGACAGCTTAAAAATTGCTACTCCCTCCGATCCACTCATTTCTTTACGTATTCATTTTTGGGGTGATTCACCCATTTTTACATTTTCTTTTCGGGTAAAATTTTTACACGAAAATTCAATGTAGGGACCACTTATTGCCCACTTGCATGTGTTTTCCTAAATAACCTATCCTAAAGCAAACGTAAATGATTGGGTGGGTTGGAGGGAGTATTTGCTATGCATCACCATGTATGCTCAACTTAGGTACTTTATTCAAAAGTAAACACAAATTTCATTTCTGCTCTTTATGTTCCTTTGTGAGGTTGCGTTTTTAATATCTGGTTTTCAGTGGGTATCTCAGTAAATTCCACTCTTCATTTGACTCTCCTCTGTAATGCATTGGCTATCTCTTACCCCTTGTTTGAATAGAGGAACGTAAATGGAAGAGAGGAATGTAATTTTCATTGTTTAGATAGTAAGTAGGGCTGGGGGCAAATTGAGGGGACCAAAATGGAGGAGGCCATTTTCCATCTTACGTAGCAAATCCAAATCCTTCCAACGTAAAGGATTTGAAATTAAAACACTCGTATACAATTCCTCCTCCCCTTTCCTCTCTATCCCTCCCGTTCACCCCCTCCCTTCCCTTCCCTTCTTATTGTTCTATCCAAACAATGCCTTGATACCCAGCATCTAGTTATACGGTATCTCGTGCTTGTGATGGAGAATTTATCTGCTCAAGTGCTGTACTTTGGTGACTGGTTTCCAGCGCATTTACCGCTTTTTACTTTCTTGTTGTATTTTAAGCTTCTTCCATCTTCGAGTCTCTCTAGTTGTTAACTGCTCATTTACTGTTTCAGGGCTGTAGTTCTTGGAATCACATCTCTGTTGGATCGTATGTTTTACGGCTGCTGGATCATCGTGCCTTTTAATTTTCTGAAATTCAACTTCTTGTCCTCTGGTGGAGACTATTATGGAACTCACCCATGGCACTGGTACCTCACTCAAGGTTTCCCCGTAATGGTTTTCACTTTCTTGCCGTTTTGTATGGCTGGAATAATTCAGTCAAAGCAGTGGAAGATCTCTGGCCTTATTGGTTGGGTTATAGGAATTTACAGCATTCTTGGTCACAAAGAATTCAGGTGCATCTCGAGTTCATGCTGTTATATATGTCCTTGCTCCTACGGAGGGATTTTGAGGGGAATGAAGGGATACAATTTGTTTAAAAACGATTTGGAAGGAAAATTAACTTGTTCTGTTCCCCCTCCCTCCCCTTTTCTCTCTTCTATCCATCATTTTTTCCGTTTTAAATCCGTATCCTGGCAAAGCCTATGCTTTTCAGAGATCTGCATTTTATTTTGGTTGGAATGAATGACTAACACTTTCCCTAACAGGTTTGTTTTACCTGTGCTTCCAATAGCATTGATGTTCTCAGGATATTCTCTAGCTTCTCTCAGAAAACCAGATTTGCCTATTGGTAAAAGTAAGAGGATTCCAAGGGCGCATTCTAGATTGCCCTCGAAACTGCGAATGTGTGTGTTCGTCTTGCTAGCAACTAACATTCCAATGGGCCTTTATATGAGCTTGGTTCACCAGGTATCTTCTCTTCTTTGACTGAATTTGTCAACAATTTTTAAGGGTTATATTTTATTTTGTTTGTTTGTTTGTGTTTTCAGAATAAATTCTCATCCTCATGCTTGTGTTTCATAGACAAAGATCAATATTTCTGTGAATGTTGTGGTTTCTCTTCTCTGCCGCATGCTTCAGCACTGCAGCTAACCAAATGTGTTTTATTTGTTCGTCTAAACTTTGAAGCATTTCATCTCTTTTGTTGATGAAGAACACCGTTCCATTGTCAAACCTATGTTCTGTGTGACCTTTTTTTTTTTCCTTTTTATTCAAAAATCGAAATTGTTTGCACGTTTGTATGCTGAGTGGTCATTGTGCTAGGCTGAGTTCAAGAATGTCGAGAGAAATATAGCACCATTACAAAGTCAAAATATTGAGTGAAAGAGAAGCCAATTAGAGGAAAATCTTAAAATGTTCGCGCAAATTAACATCATGGTTGCTACTCTTATCCCTCATTGACACAGGACATCATCACTCGTTGTTGTGAAAGGCCTTTGCTCTTTCACTGTCGTGGCTAGTTCACTTGTTACGTTGGGATTAAAGGTACAAGACCACAAACATTACCCTAGTGCCTTGAAGACTTCAATCATACACACTATATTACTCGGAAGCACAAACAATATTATTTTGAAGTGCATATTTGCTGATGAGGCATTTTGCATCATTCCATCACATTTCAAAGCTAAAGAGTCATAATAAGTCTTTGCTTGTGTAACTTAGTTTATATTACTTGATTTTAGGTGGCTTCAAAATCTGCTCAAATTTCTCTGGTTGGGTAGAAAAGCCTACCATCAGATAGCTTTGTCTCTTGATAGGGAGCGCACTGGAGAATACACAATTTATCAAAACTGACATTTCACTCATTTGACGATTTTTTTGTCCATGGTTCTCACACTTTTCTAATTCTAAACCAGAGAGGAACTGAAGACGTAATGCAGTATCTTTCTAAAGAAGCACAGAACGGTGAAGTCAGAGGTGTACTCTTTCTAACACCTTGCCATGCAACGCCTTATTACTCTGCGCTTCACAAAAATGTGCCTATGCGCTTCTTGGACTGTACACCAAGGTTCGATTTAATTATACTGAGATCCTCTCAATATTAGTCGAATCTCGGCCTATCTACTTTTCTTTACAATGACACTGATTAAGCTTAGATTATTTGTTTATATGCTTAGCGATCAAAGAGGAGTACCTGATGAATCAGACCGTTTCATGCTGAACCCACTTGAGTTTGTATCAGACTTTTCAAAGAACTGGTCATTACCTAGTCACATTGTCATGTTTGATTCCGAGGAGATGAAGCTAAAACATTTCCTAATGTCAAATTCTTTCAGAGAGGTAAATCTTCGATGCCTAATACTCTTACTATCGAGCCTTTACTTTTCACTTCCAAGGTCACAAGAATTATGGAGCACAGTGAAATGTGTAGGGAAAGTAAATGGATGAAGGATGTTAGTCACAAACCACAATGACCACAAATAACCTTCAAATAAAGAAAGATTCCTAGTAGGTTGTTTAAATGTTCACAACCTAATAAAGAAAGTAGGACTTTTTAAAGTGTACAAAGTACTACAGAGTACCATTTTTGCCTTATATCCTCAGTCTCTCCCTAAGCTTTATCTGTATTGTCGGTTAATTTGGCAGGTGAAGCGATTTTTCCATGCCCACTTTAAGGTAGACCGTGATCTTCAAGCAGCAGTTGTTGTATATGCATACACGGGCTGGTAATGGAGCAGCTATCTTCAAGTTAGAGTTGTTTCTATTTCTGGTTTCATTTTTGGTAATTATTACTCCATACTATTTAACTTCCTGATCCTAGCTCCATATAGTAGGAATTTTGTTACCTTTCTCGTGTTTTTGTTACGTGTTGATATTTTTTTTTTTTTTTTTTAAATTTTTCTGTTGCTACCATTGTTAGTTTGACATTTTTAATTTACGTCAATTTGGCCTATCAGTTAGTGGTAGTTAACCTTTAACCAATAAAAATATAAAACGACCTCCAAAATGAAGTTCATTCTGGACTATATCACTGGTTGACAGTAAATGGAGTAGATTGTTAAGTTTGTCAGTTCCTTCTCGACATTCTTTCACTATGGACACACTTTTCACATAAGAGTTTCACATTTTTATTTGTTTCCTTTGAAAAGTACTCCCTCTATTCAAATCCAAGTGTCCCATTTACATTTTGAAGTCTACCTTCATAAAAGTCGACTTTGTAAATCAGTCATAAAATACGAAAAATTAAAATACGAAAATAACATATTTGAAATTATTATTAATTTTTTTACAGCATTATAATTTTAAGGAATAAATTTAATCTACACATAGCAAAGTACCGCCTCAAAGATCGCCAAATAATGAATGGGGTACTTGGTTTTGAGTGGACGGAGTATGTATTTCATGACCGAATGAGAGAATTCTGCGTGAAATTTCTTTTACTAGGATGCTCTTTGAAAAATGATTAGGATAAAACTAAGCTAAGGTAAAATACTCGTAGATGGTATAATGTTTACTATAATAAACCGAAATAATAATAGCATCGTAAAACAGTGACATCATTTACTTTAGCTAAATATAGCTACAAATGAGAGGTCCATGCATTGTGATTTAAGGTTTTCCTAACTTTAGGAAATGGTCCCATAATAATGTGGATAAATTGTGCCATATTTGTCTCACTGCTACCTACTGTCAGTAAGGTCTAAGTACATGTTTTCGGTTTCTTTCTCTCTGGATCGATCACGTGTAGTTCACTTCATGGGATGTGCAGCAATGTTTACTTGTGAGTTTGCGAGCCGTCTTCCCATCTTTGCCTTTTTTGTGTCCGTGATGCTCATATGCATGGCTGTTATGGCATGTGCCGGGAAAAAGAAAGGTAACAAGGGTGGCTGTAGAACTTGTGACAGTGCGAGGGGTTTTGGGGATAGTGCTGTCTTAGGCTCCGCAATGTACAATAGTGTGGGTGGCGGTGCGAGCTGTTGTGGAGGAGAATGTGGAGGAGGTTGTAGCGGAGAATGAGATGGTGGTGGATGGATCAATATAATAGCTGATCGAAGTCTGGTTACGGGCTTTCTGTTTTTGGAAATTATGCGGCTGTATACTTTATTAGTTGCATATTTACTTTAGTATGGGTGCTTGCTTTTAGAAAATTTAGATCACATTCTTTCGTATGTGATCCTGCATTGTCTTGCTAGGCTTTGACAGAGTACTCTGTAACATTAGTGATCTTTTTGCTCTTTGATATTATGACCGTGTTAATTAAAGTCTTTGATGAGTGATTTGTTGACGTGTTCAATTTTCTCTTAAGTTTCTGTAGAGCAGTGTAGTTCCTTATATATGAATAGGAAAATAGATTTATTTTCTCTATAGGCAAATCGTGAAATAACAGCCATGACCATCATCGTCGTCATGAATCTATTGCTTTATTTTGTGTCACAACTAGGAACTACTGTTGTCCATATCTCTTGCTTAAACATTCTTCATGTATAATATGGAGCATGTGACTCACGTCTTTGAACTTCAAATATATGACTCGACATGTATATCGAGTATTTAAGGGTGAAGAATTCTTATGTTTTTTTTTGGTTTTGTTTTGCTAGCTAAGAAATCTTATATTAGAGGTGTTGTTTTTATACTTTTTCTAGGAAATTTCAGAAAAACAAGACATACCATTCACTCTAATAATACAGAAGATTAAAGATAGAAACATAAGAAAATAGTGCCATTGTCTAATTTTTCTTAATTTAGCATTGTAATTTTAAAAGCTTTCCGAATATTTGAAAATGGTCCTGTACTAATTAATATTCATACATGTAAAAGTGCTTAATTAATTAAAAGTACGTTTACTGAATCAAACCCTTTTTTATTTTTAGATGGTAGTATTAGAGTATATATCAAGTATTTTACTATTTCGTGCACTATCAAACAATGTTTACTTATGATATTACAAGTCCTCTCTACGTTTTCACTATTTTAGTGTCAATGGTGCTCATATGCATGGCTATCATGGCATGTGCCGGGAAAAAGAAGGGTGACAAGGGTGGCATTAAAAGTCGTGGCGTTACGAGGGGTGTTGGGGGTAGTGGTGTTTTCTATGGCAACGCCTGGTACTATGGAGGTGGTGGAGCTTGTGCTGCCAGTGGTGGTGGAGGTGGAGGGACTGGTGGTGGTGGTGGCGGTGCCAATTGCTGTGGAAGTGCTGGAGGAGGTGGCGGTGGTGGTGGATGGGGTGGTGGGGGGGGGGGCG
>JAUEKU010182117.1:0-10271 GCA_032274805.1 Gypsophila paniculata | reverse complement strand
TTTTGGCTGTAATTTGTTAAAAAAATTTTATAAGGCTGTAATTTGAAAATTGAGTGTTTTATAAGGCTGTAATTGATTATTTTTCCTTATTTTTATAGAGATTTGTAGATATTTCGTCAATGATAATAACTATTTATCACGTTACCATAAAACCACTTTTTAAAGAGTTGATCTTTTAATCTTTCATTACGTTAAAGTAACACCGTCTTGCTAAAAATTTATTAATTTCATTTTGCATTTTATCTCTTCTCTTGATGTATCAATTAGAAGAATAATAGGACATAGAATATGTATTAATGCAATGACGAACCCAAGATTTTAATTTTGGGGCAAAAATATTTTAGGAGGCCAGTCAATAATTTTTCAATGTTTAAAGGATGAGCGTTTCTATTATCATACCCCTACCTCCACCTCCACGTGTTTGTATACGATAAAAAGAAAAGGAAAATAGAAGGAAAGAACTCAAGTCTAGTTAAAAAACATCATACCGACAACCTAGATGACATACATTAGTATGTCCTTTTTATATTGAAGAATAAATAAGTTGCATATATATAAGTGTGACCGTGAAAAGGTGCAAATCATGTGGATTATGTCCAAATAATGTGATTTTGACTAAAACTTTGACCATCAAATCCCAACTAGCTGACATGTCAAACAAAGAAGCTAAGTGATAAAAATAAATTTATATAATTGCTCCATTTTTAAATATAAAAACGAAATCTAAACGTATTTTTATTAGACACAAGGTAAATAACTAATTAAATATACATGCATGAATATATTGAGAATTTTTCTCGTGAAAAAATAAACTACGGAGTATTGAACTAGTGTTATAATTTTAAATAAAAGGGTTTTTTTGGGACTAGAGGTTACAGATAGAGGACTATACTGGGTCAACTTCGAGATGAATGTATGTCCATGAGCAGCTTAGAGAGGTTGCAACTAACAATCGATTTAAATGTGTAAATAAGATCATTATACAACATTAACCCTACAACACGATTACATTTTGTATATTGCTATTATATATCGTATATATAATGATCTTATCGAATTTTAACTCTTTTGAATACGGAGTATAACGTAAACGAAAGGACGGAGAAACCAAAACATAGGAAGAAGCACAAAAGCGAGAACAAATTTACCAAAGAGTAGACAAAAACAATGTAAAAAAAGTACGTAAGTCGAGTAATTAATATAAGAATGGAACACAAGTAAGTGAGGCATATAGTTAGAAATTTGTGCGCACGTGCAAACATGTGTGTTACTGCGGTGAAATCCCCCATGCATGACCAAAATGCACACGTGCCTACATGTGTATGTGGTTTTGTGTATGTAAGAATTTAGAGAGTTTCGTGAGGTTATTTGGTCTAGTTACTTACGGTATGCATGTGACCTGTGGATCCCTTGTACATATATACAGTATAGTACTGTATACATCATGTATGTCAAGCTAATTCTTAAATAAGATGGTTGTATGCAGAAATTAACTAGTTTAATTGGTAAAGTCATGAGGACTAGGAGTGGTACTCATGACTTGGGTTCAATTTTCATCACGCATCAATTGCTTTGTAGTTCCTTATACACCAAAAAAAAAAAATAAAAATAAAAATAATAATAATAATAAGACATGGATATATGTGCATAACGGAATTACATGATTATTATCGATTGATTTCTATGTTTGAAATCTTTCTGAATTGAAGGAAGTACAACTTACTCAATCATAGTCAATATAATCTGTATATTAATTATGTTATGTTTGAATTATCAGTAACCTGCTCTACACATATAACGATCACATTGGAGTGTATAACGGATCAAACGATCACATTGAAGATATGTGACACATAACGTGGAGTAAAGCAAATAGTTAAGGCAACTCCTTAGGGTTCGATTCATAATGCGCAAAGTTTATAACAATGTAACATGGATGATTCACTAGGTTAGGACCACTTGGTAAGTGTAGATCTGATTTTGTGAGATCTGTTATCTATTTAAGACATGAATCTCTAGTGTATATCTTCGAAATTCACGTGTAGTTTGCGTTGATAGTAGTTAATTGGGTATTAATATAGCTTAGTGTTAAGTCACTCAAGTGTCAACTATGCTTACTTGTGTTTGATGTTTGGGTTGTTTCGTCCTTTCGTTAGTTGTGGTGTTTGTAGCTTGTCTTATTTTCGTAGGATAATTAATGAGGTTTTGAGACTTGACACCCGCTCTTCCTTAGAGAACGGGTAACACCTATGACCTATCTCAGTTCTACTTATTTTGCGATAGTGGATGGTAAAATTTAAATGAGTGTGTTATGTCAAGAATGATAGACTATATATAACCAACTAGTTAATTTATTATGAAAATTTTAAAATTAGCTAAAACTACTAGCATCTGTCTTAAAAATGTTTAAAACATAAAAATAATCGTCACTTATGTAAGTATTAGTCTAGACCTAGCAAAAATGGGTCAATCGGGTCGGGTTCAGATTGGGTCACTTCAGGTCAGGTCATTTTCGGGTCATCAAGAATCGGTCAAGTTTAAGTTGGCCCGGGTCATTTCAGATTCGGGTAATTTTTTGTTTCATTATTTTCAACTTTTTTAGGGATAACAAATCGTATGCTATAATAAATGGCCGGGTCACTTCGGATTGGGCCGGGTCAATTCGCGTTACGGGTCAAACTCAAGTCTTCAGTTCGAGTGTCGGGTCGGATTCAGGTCGAGTTATTCAGGCTTGGTCATTCGGGTCAGGTCAGTTAGTTTTGCCAGGTCTAAGTATTAATATATGACTTTAAACAAGTTTACTATATGAACTAACTAACCATTAAACCGATGGAGCTGCAAATGACGCAAAATATTGAGGATAACCAGTTCTAAGTAAATTCGATCCTCTCAAACTATCTAAATTGTTATTATACAACTATCGACATACATCATTGGCGATAATTCTAACATCGCAAATTAATTATTTTGCCAACTCAATGAATCGGATAATATTGTTATTGAGGCAATTTCAACACCAATAATTATCAACAAAAGAGTCAATAAAAGTACCCTAATTATTTGGTTGGTAACCAACATACACACCTCTAATTTGGAATATAAGGTCCCAAAAATGGTACGGACCGTAGAATGAACCCCCACACAACCAAATAAGTGAGAATGAGTCAAATATCATTAAAATTAGGTCACGAGGGTGTGTGAATAATTTTGAAAGTGTACAAATAATGCATGATATGTGTCCATATTTGGTGTGGTATACCATGGACGTGTACCTCTTTTTGTTAAGTGCGTACACTCTGCCTTGCTGTCTACCATGTGCTCGACTCTCTTCCTCCGGCTAGTCTTATAAAGTACAGTCTATCAATGATGAGTGAAAAACGATTTTAATGATGCATAAATTGATTATATTCAGGTTGATCGTGACAATAATTAATTAAAATGTGACAATTTTTATATCTTCTAATAATGATTACATTATACAGAGTACTCAATAATGATCACTAATTAGTCTAAATATATATACTCATATTTTATATGTATCAGAACATCTGTATAACAATAAGAAACTTTTAAACGGACTTTTTCAAAATATGGTGCTCTTCCTCTCTCTTTTTCTTGTCGGTGACGAGGCCGAGAGGTTTAGTAGAGACGATCCAATCGTTTCTAGACGTAAGAATTTGAATTTTATTTTGAGAAATTCCAAATTATTAGTGATATTCTTTTCATTTATGTTGCATGTGTTTAGCTAGTGTGATTGAAGAGTAGATTTAGAAAGTAATGATATGATAGCATCATTGTTTATCGACAGTAGGAGAGAATCAACAGGACCATCTGCGCATTGTCGCCTTAGCTAAGCAATGAGCAGCTGTATTCTGTGACATAAACTTCTAATTATCATATGGACCAATATGTCCCTTAATAAATTAGGGGCAATGTAAATATATTCTGTTAAATTAAATTAAGATGGGGGCATTTAACAAATCTTGTGTTTAATCGTCGTAAATAATATGTAACCATATACGAGTAACAAATAAAAATTCTTCAAAAATAATTGGCCGTCTCATTTTTTAAATTTTTTTAGAAATCATTATCCTAAGATCACATTATAATACTCCATACTATATAAAATAATCTATATTTCTATAATCATGATATCGAAACTCAATACTAATTACTCAAACTGATTTTAGTAACTCTTCACTCACGTTAATAAATGTGACACAGATCAATCTCAACCACTAAAAGTAAATAAATTTATGAGGTAAAAAAAAAAATAAATAACTACCAGCACATGAAAGATCTCACAATAATATAGTCTGAGACCGTCTCATGCAAATTTTTGTGAACTGATTTTACCATCTATATATAAATGGCATTTCCATCAATTTGTTTTTATAAACTCACCAACTTGACAACTTCCCTAATCTCCTCACCACCTACACCACTTAGCTTCACACTTAAACCTTACTTACTATCTAGCTACTACATACAACCAACATTTCCTAGGAAAAAACCTCATAAAATTAAACTAACTACAAAAACACACACACATTTATTTTCATTAGTAAGAAATAACATAGTAATATTAATCACATTTATATCATATATCATATATTATAAAAATGATGAATGTTATAGTACCTACTTCATCAAAGTGTAGTAGTAGTAGTGGTTGTGAATCTGGCTGGACACTCTACTTACAACATTCTACTTCTACCACCTCATCTTCTTTTGCAAGTTTTAGTGAAAATCAACACCAAAAGTTACAAAAAATAATGTCGAATAAATTTGAAGTAGACCAAAATGTTATTAGTGATAATTATGAGGAAGATTTATCAATGGTTTCTGATGCATCCTCTGGACCTCCTCACTTTGATCATAATGGTGACGACGACGATGAAGATGATAGTGGTGTGAGGAGGTTTATTAGAAAACAATGCATGAAATCATATGCACATGAAATAACTCATCAATGTTGTAGTGATAATAATGATGATAATGTTGATGATGATGACTTTGCTCTTGATGATACTGCTAGCTCTCATGTGTTCACTTCTAAGGTATTGTTCTTATATATTCTCATCTTAGGCTTAGTCTCGTGTAAAACGATTGTATGTATGTACTGTATAAATTAGTGGTCCTTAAGGTATATAAATACACGATTCTATTATAGAATCACAAGTTATAATAATTTATATATTTTGATGATATAATCACATTGTTGTATGTATACGATCATTCTACTTAAGAGTAACTATATATTTTAGCGGCTATTACATTTTGATTAAAACCACGAATCATTTTTAAAAAAAGTAATTTTATTTAGGAACATAGTCGATAAATTACTAAATCCCACATAAATAATCATGTCCTGCCAAATACTTGCCATTTATTTATTTGGACCGACATTTGCATGTTATTGTGTATAGTTAGTACTCGTATATGTTTCCTCGGTCTACCTAGAGTACATGTGAGAGTATTTATTGACCTTTTAGGTGATGATGAATTTATATTTTCGTACGTACATAAATAATAATTTATCGAGATAAAAACAATACTATCTATATGTTGGGTGATATCGAATTAAAGGCTGACATTTAAGTTGCATGTTGTATTGAATCTTATTGTTGCAGAAAATTGGAGGGATACATAATGTGCAAAATAGTGAAGGTGTATCATTTGAAAAGTTCATAGATTACTCCTCACAAGGTTATTCTACTACACATTTTAAGGTAATTTCTTTTATTATTTAAGTTTAATATATAACCCAATGTATTTTATTAGGGGCGGATTTTGTCAAGGTTTATTTATATCCAAATAAATATTATCGACTTTACCAGCAAAACTAGCAACATATTATCTATGACATTGCGCGTTTTAAAAAATATTTTTAGCACGTTATTATGCTACTAGAACATCATATATGCTATACATTATTACTGTGCTAGTGATATTATTTGCTACTAACATATGCTTGTAAATTCATCTTTTATTTTACAGGTGAATTTGGACCGTAGAAATTGAGAATAAAGAGTTGAAGGTAGCAAGACCACTTTTTGTTAGAAGATTCTCCACGCGTTCGCCTCACGTAAAAACTCAATCGATAACAAATAATTGAAATGGAGGAATCGTTACTGCATTTAGTTAGGAAGACGAAGAAACGTGCTTAGTGAAGAGATAGGTCTCAAAGAGATCTTCGATTTTCTTATTATTATTGTACTTTGTTTTATGTTCGGTGTAAAACTTAATTTTGAAAATAACTTGAGCATTATTTAGGTTCTCTTTTTTTTTACTAGGAAGCATCCTCGTAGGGCAAGTTAGCACGTCTAGCTAAAAATATAATTTTGGTAGCTAGTCGCTAGATGATCTTTTTGTAATTCTTCAAAGAATGAAGAAAGTGAATAATTATCCAAAGAGATCGTTGTTGTACGATCTTATAATATTTTTTTCTTTACATCCTTTAAATATAGTAGTGATAAATATGGCGTACAAATATTATGATATTCAATGTACACTATTCGCTCGTAAGTTATAAAAAGTTTTAACTGTTTCTTTATAAAAGACCATCTTTACATTTTAATTATAAGATCAATAAATAATGTAGGTATATTAAATTGAGAATACGAAAAAATACTAAATAATTATTTATAATAATTCATACAGAAATTCCGTTTTTTTAAGAGAAAAAAAGCCGCCTATATATTGAAGTCGAGTAGTGGACGTAGATTGAGTATGGGGTAAAGGACAAGAGCCAATGTTTCCGTCTATGCAGACAAGACTCATCTTCCTTCACTAATTATCCATTATTCTTTCTAGAAGATTAAAAAAAATTCCTATACAATTTTTCCCATTTTTTTTATTCTCATATTTTGGGTTGAGTGAGTAATTTTTTTTTTTTTTTTTTGCAATATATACAGAGTATTAAATCAAATTAGATGAGAGTAAAAATAGTGGAATTCGATTAATACATCCTCTGATTTAACTAGTTTTATCTCTTTTTTTTGTGAACTTTATATATAAATCTCGTTTATAAATTATACTCGGTATAGGATAAATATAATGGAACAAGTTATCTAATAACTTGACAATTCCAATTATACAAAGACACGATAAAACATTCGTGGTTATGTTATATCGTTCAAATCTATTGTTATGATATTTTTATAGTACTCAGCTTATATCTATAATTAAAATTCCTCCTCTACAAAATACTCCATAAACAACAATTAACCAACCGAACAAAAAAAAAATACTACTCTGTAGTAATTAAACTTTTCTCGAACTTTTATTTCTCTTCGATTTTACAGAGTATATTTTAGCTTATGTGACATAAATTAATTCAATAAAAATGGCACTAGGATTGATGTTGTCGTAGCATGCCTCGTTACAAAATATTGAGCACTTTCACACGACTTGGATTTATTAATAGGTGTGAAAATTCTCTCTTTTAGCGACATTATTCTAATCAAAATAAAAGCATTGAGATTTTAAAATTAATCTATCTATTTTATATATTTGTTCATCAAATATTTAACCTAAAAAAATTCAAATATAAATAATGAGAACGGATCGATTTACACTTTTTATACAAGATTATAATTAAATCAAACTTACGATAAATAATTATTTTATTCTTATTTTCGAAATAAATAAATGTAAATTAAACCATTGAAAGAGAGCTAGCTTAAGTAAATAAGACAAATGCTTTCTGCATATAGAATAGGAGGAGTATATAGAATGAAGTTAGCATCCAAAGCTAAGCTCACGTGTCCCTTAATTTTGTAATCTAAAAGCCCTAAATTTTGGAGCCTTCCATGTGATTATGAACAAGGCTGTACCTCTAATTTTCTCGAGTTCCTAAATACTATGGAATAAAATTAATTTTATGTTTTTTTAAATCTAGATCAACAAGTTGTTATGGAAAAATTGGACTCATTAGTATTACTTCTAAAAGTGATTAGGTGGGTTTGGATAATCATGTACATTCTATTCAATCGATTGTTATTCAATTCATAATTTTTTTTATACAAAGAATTTCAAGATAAATAACACGTACTTGATCCAAACAGATGGAATGTATAATATCAACCTTATTTGTAGTTAGGTTTTGTTTAACCTCTACCACCATTGTTTTCCTTGAGCAAGTTTCTTATTGGAATATAAAGCAACTTCCCATAAAAAAAAAAAGCAATTACTGTGATAAAATTGGGTTCGCCACATCACACATAACTGGTCAATGTTGAGTCATCTTCTTGCCTCATCAATCCACCAAAATTACACCCATATCTAACACAATTAGGACGAATGCAAGATTATATCCGACTATATCCGTCCCAATGATATCGCTAATTATGGTGTGCTTAGAGGGTGTGTGTCTAAGTGCAACCATCGAGCGAGCTAGTAGATATGAAATGAAATGGTGAAGTATGGGACGAACAAAAGTTGGCAATGCGAACATACAACAAAGTGGAGCCTTTAATTCTCTGCAGTTTTTATTAAGGAAACAAGCAATCTAAAGGCATGGGTTCCTTCTATTGTCCCTCATGTGTCTCTCAATCACTTTGGACCCATGCTTCATCATCTTTTGCTCAATTTTCCACTCTCAATAATGCCATATTCATTCAATCTTTGAGTATAAAAGAACGGTGGGGATAGTCCTTTGACTCGACCTGTAAATCCATCCAAATCTTTTACTTAAGGCGCCGGTATCTCATGAATTTTTAACCCTCTAATAAGGGTATACTGTATTTTTGACTAGTATTTTCACCCCATTACGTACGTTTACAACACAAATTAACCTGAAATACCCGACCCAAAGTACACTAAACCGTCATTATTGTTCATATTAACCTAGCAATATCGCAATCTACCTTACCTATGTTATAAGGTCCGGGTGGTAAACACACAACACCGTAACATTCAATAGGTATCCGATAATGTACCAATTCTAAGCAAATCTACAACGTATATACACCAAAAACAGATCGATTTGCAATACATTGTGAC
Organism: Gypsophila paniculata; assembly: GCA_032274805.1. Lineage (NCBI taxonomy): Eukaryota > Viridiplantae > Streptophyta > Magnoliopsida > Caryophyllales > Caryophyllaceae > Gypsophila > Gypsophila paniculata. The sequence goes on along the minus strand of JAUEKU010182117.1, from coordinate 1,265 downwards.
CGTGCGAATTCGGTTTCTCGATTATAATAGTGTACACTGCACAGTGTGGGGTGGTTCAGCATGAATGTCCCCAGCTCGCGTGACAAATAATAAAGAGTACTACCATAACAAATATTGTAGGAACCCATTCTTAAATATCGGACACAAAACTCCTTTTTTTTGTTCTGACTGAGTGTGTTGTTTGAGCACAGAAATGCATGTGCAAAGGACACTACAAGCACGATCTTTACTGAAACTGCAGCAGCCTCTTGCATTGCATGCTCATTCAGCTTCCTGCATCTGCCACTCCCTTTTGCTTCTAAAAAAGTCGATTTTTCTAAACTTAATTTCAACTCTGATATATTCAGTTCAGTTCAGCTCGGCTCCATGAAGTTGAAGATAAGTTAGGTTTAATTTGGTTCGGCTTGGCCTATATTACTTTTGGTTAATACTTGGATGGAAGTCTAGGAGTTGTACTAGTATCATCACAAAAACAACCTTAGATGTTGATTGTACAATGTCAGGTTATGGTTAATTAAGAGGGATGCTTTGTGGTATTTGATTGTTTAGAAGTTGTTAGGTCATTGTGGTTGGTTTATGTCTTTTGTCCGGTGTAAAACAATTGCGTTAGGACGCTTTTGTCTTTAAGCATTGTCCCCAGTAAACGAATTAATTAGCTCATGGTCTTATGACTAGGGACGAGACCAGGATTGAAAGTATGGTGCAGCAATATGATAACAAGACAAAGATTGGTTAACGAGTATAGAAGGCAGCTTTGCTGTGGCGATTACTAAATTGTCAGCAGCTTTGATACCTTTAAAGGTCTGATCAAAGCCGAGGCAACCTAAGCGTGCTTCATCTGAAGTAGTTTACCAAAAGGGCAGAATCCGGTGCCAGAGTAAGAGTAGTGACAGTCTCCTGTGGTGTAGCATTAGTGATTGATGGCAAACATCATATGTGGATTAAGCCGAAAATAAGATTCAATAGAGATTTATCGACTGTAGAGCAACTAAGATCATATATCCAGCAATATTTAGGAAGTTGTCAAAATTTGACAAGAGAAATAACACGCTATATAAAACATAGAGGTGGCCATGGGCCGGGCCGGCACGCCATGGGCCGGGCATGTTTTGCTCGACCCGGAACCGGCCCGTTGGGGGTGGTGGCCCATGGCGGGCCGGGCCGGGTTGGCCAAATCTCGGCCCATTGGTTGTAAAATAGTCAAAGTCAATGGGCCCGACTATATTGCGGCCCGGAATACGGGTCGTGGCGGGCCGGACCGGACC
>JAUEKU010182106.1:0-10272 GCA_032274805.1 Gypsophila paniculata | reverse complement strand
GCATGTACAAGCATTGAAATCAGCATTATAACAACTACAGAACCTCATGAAACATCGTCATAACGTCATAAAACTCACAAGCCGACTCACAGCCTGCAAGTAGGCTCGGCCGACCTGCACACCTGCACAGATACGACATAAAACAGACCACAACATAACCAGAACCGTTCCCACGACCATCTCATGGTCACACACGTGTCGAACAGCCTTCAAGGTTGTTCAATCCGAGTCAAACAAGCGTAAATCATGTCATATAACTATCAACTAACATGGCTAAGTAAGGAACGAGTCCTTACCTTCTGTAAACAGCAAATCGAAAGACATTCTTACTAAGAAGCGCGACTTTAAGAATATGCAGGTCACCGTTCCGTTCACCAAGTTGCTTACTCAAGGCCCCTCGTACGCTAAGTTCTTGAAAGACATTCTTACTAAGAAGCGCGACTTTATTACGACCGAGACTATTGCTTTGACATAGAAGTGCAGTGCATTCTTATAGAACCAGTCCCCTCGTGAAAAGGGGAATCCCGATAGTTTCTTTATTCCTTACACTATTGGCACGATATTGATTGATAAAGCCCTTTGTGACCTTGGCGCTAGTGTTAGCGTTATGCCCATGTCTATTTGTCAAAAGCTGAATATGGTAAGTTTAAAGTGTACTTCCATGAGTCTTCAGATGGCCGATCGCTCGGTTAAGTACCCCCTTGTTGTCTTAAAGGATGTTCCAGTTAAGCTCAGGAAGTTCTTTATTCCCGTTGATTTTGTTGTCCTAGATATGCATGAAGATGCCCATACCCCTATTATTCTAGGTCGTCCTTTCTTGCACACCGCTAGCGCGGTGATTGATGTTCGTAGTGTATGTTTGACCTTAGAGGTAGGCGGGGAAAAGACTACATTGACGTTGACTAAAGGCTTTAAAAGGCCTATGACTGAGGAGCGATGTTATGCTATTGAGTCTGTTGAGTCTGTTGAGACTGTTGTTGTTGCTGATGATGTATTTGATTCTCGATCCCCTCGTGGGGATCCATTGGAGGATGTGAAGTTTGCTTCTTGTGCAGGTCCGCCCAAGAATGAATGGGAGGCGGAGATAGAGGTCTTGAAAGCTGCCCTTTACGGTCATAGGGAGCTCACCCAAGATGAGCATGATGAGATCACTAAGTTGCTCGAGACCTCATGTCCTGTGGAGGCGAGCAAGCCCAAGCTTCCACTGTCACCTTCTATCCTTCCTCCTGCTGCTATGTTGTATGATGCTGTCGATCCCATTCATGTTGATGCCTCTGTTGATGTTGTTGTTCCAGCTGTTGTTGTTGATATTATTGTTGACGATGTATCACTTGCTGATCGTGTACATCCTGAGGTCCTTCATGGTTTGCGTGCTTTAGAAGGCTTAGGCCTTGACTTTCGTGAGTGCGACTTGCGCTATGATGATGGATCATTGCTTACCTTGCTGGGTGAGTATAGGTTGCTGGATCCGTCTGTTCCTGATGCTGATGTTGTAGTTTCTGCTACTCCTAGACGTTGTCGTGCCCGCTGGCGCGATTGTTGAGTTCTGCTGTTCTCTACTCCCTTGCTCACCGGTAGGTGTGGGGGAGGGTACGCCTGCTAATACCGGTACTATCCCTTCCTTATTTCCCTTTTCTGCATTTTTCTTTTTAGGTAGTTTTGTCTTACCAGCTGTTGTTGTCCTCTGGTTTTGTTGGTTTGGTGATGTTATGCTGTAGCGTCACATTGAAGACACTGTGACATTTAGGTGTGGGGGAGACTGCTTTGCGCTGTTATTGGTGTTCTGTTTTGAGCTTCGTTTTGCTGTTTTGCCTTGTCTTTTTTATTTTGAGACTTATGCGATTATGATGATATGCCTTATGTTTTCGTTGTTTTCCTGATTTTGCGCTTGACTTTTGTGAGTATATTGGTTAGTTTGGAGTTGTTATGCTGATAGTCGCTACTTTGACCTTTTATCATTCGAATAGACTTGACTGTGATCGGATTAACTACTTATATCTGTGAGTTTTAGAGCCTCCCAGGACAGTGTCATTCATGACTGGTCTAATGCATAGGTTGTGAGTACTTTTCCTTATGTCTTGCGTTTTATTAACTTGCATATTTGTGACGTCGATCTCTAATGCTTAGTCGTGTCAGGTTGGTGGAGGCGGTACATGAGGAAAGGCATCCATTTTTTATTTATGAGCTCCACATTGCTAAATGGCCTATGTTTCTTACCCTGTAGATGTTAGGTCCATTTCTTTTGTAGCCCGTCCTAGCCTTTGATTGCCTATTTTTCATACCCTTATCTTTTACCACCAGTTCCAAATTCTTCCTACCCTTGTCGAGTCAGTCGCACGAGTATGCTGTGTATCTGTTTATTGCTCTTGGTTGGGAAGGACATGTTGTCGTTGGGTGAACAAAAGCTGATTTGGTTTTGTTTGGCTTTTCCGTCTTTTCGTCTCAAATAAAAACAAAATCTTAAAAATCCAAATAAAATACAAAATCCTCAAAAATACAAAAAAAATCAAAAAAGAAAAGAAAAACACAAAAAACAAGAGTTCAATAAGAGACGATGTGAATAATGGCCTTTAAGCCTTAAGATGGTGATTATGTATGATTTTTAAGCTGGTTTAGAGGTTTGATAGTGTCTACTGCTATGACACTTGAGCTTTTACGATTATGCCTCGTGGTTTGTTCTTGGGTTATGGTTGGTTTTTATGCTTTGCGACTACCGATTTTGAGCTCCACATGTTCTAAAACGCGCGTAGCGCAACCACCTTTCTACCCTTACCCTTAGCCACCCATGTAAGTCCTTGGCATTTACTATGGTCATCTGTTTGGTCGGGCACTGATTGAGCTGCAGAGGTCGATTTCACATTTTTTGCAGGCGCATTTCATGAGTCATAGTAGGTGAGCGTTCTTTTCATTGCATATCACATAATCTCACCATGTTCCTAATGTGTGACGAGTGACCCCGCGAGGACTCCGATCGTTACAGTCTCGCAAGGTCGACGGTTTGATTAATTTGTAGTCTTATGCAGTTTAACTTGGTTAGCGTGACTATTCTCCTTTTTTCCGCTTTGGAATTTGTTTCCTTAGCCTTCTTGTATCTCTCATTTGTTCATGTTGCATTGACGGAGACGTGACTATCTCTTTAGCTTTGAGTCGTGTCTCTTATCACTTGTCCTTGTTTCTACTTCTTTCTATGTGTTTGTTTGAGGACAAGCAAAGGTTTAGGTGTGGGGGAGTTTGATATGTACTATTCTTATATACATTTAAGCCCCCGTTCTATCGTGATCTAGTGCACATTTGAGCTTATTTTAGTTGGATACGATACGTTTTCCGTCCCTACGTGTTTCCGCTGTTTTGGTTTACTTTTGCAGGAATTAGCGGACCTGAGCTAGTTCCACCTTGCTTTGGAGCGTGTGAGGACGTAGGAGGATTTTTTACCGTGAAAGCTGAGTAGCGGGAGCACGAGTCATCAATTAACTAAAGACGGATACGAAGAAACGAAGCATTAGAGCTAAAACAGGCCTGAAAACTCGACCGACTGCCCTGAGCTCAGCTCGATCGAGTGGCCTTGAGTTCGATCGTGTGGCTCAAGCTTGATCGAGCGTGGCCAAGCTTGATCAAGTGTCTCATGTTCTGTGCGCCTTTTCGTATTTCTTATTTCGGAAATAATATATAAATTCGGTATTTTCGTTTGTACGAAAATAGTCAAAATAGTAGAGAGATTTTAGATTGAAACCCTTAGTTTAGTTTTACTTCTATTTCATTACTTTGTTACTTTAAAGACGATTTCCTTGCTTCAATCTTGCATACACTCTTGGTAACGTATCTCTTTGTTCATCTTTGATTATGTCTACTATTTTATATCTTTTGCTTGTTATTACCTTTAAGATCATGCGTAGCTAAGTTTATTCTAGGGTTCGAGGGGGAATTATGATCAGTTATCATTAAGTTTTTATAAGGTTTTGATTGATTGCTGTCGTTGTGCTTGCTATGCCGTTGTTATGCTTCGTTTGTATGATCTTGGAGACCTTAAATTACATCGGGAGATGGGTTTAGATCAGACTTGCATAGTTTAGGTAGGATTGTCTAATTGAGGTTGGCGCCCTTTAGTCCATCCTAAGGTAGACATATGACCAAGGAAGGCGTGTCCCATTACCTAATAGAGTTGCTTTGACTTGATTGATCGACCCCAAACCGTCTTAACTGGTTCATAAGGAACCTGAGACTCTAGACCTTTTCATATTTGCTTATTCGCTGTTTAGACTATTAGACAAACCCAAACCTCTTTGTTCTTGTGACCCGATTCTTTGCTGGATTGCATGCTTGACAACCGTTTCCTCGTGAGTTTGATCCTGACATACCCTGACTATATTGTTGGTGTTCGTTTGGTTTATCTTTGATTGCCGATACGACTAGCCACATCAAACTTTCTGCTCGATTTTGTGAAATATGGATGCGTAAATGAATGATAATGTCTGTCAAATGCTCGAGGGAAGGCTCGTATTTATAGGCAAAATTGTGAAATGCGAGGGAGGGTCGCCAGAGATCTGGTACCCCAGGGGGCGGGTCGCCAAACCTCTGGCGACTCAGGGACTGGTCCTGGCGTTGTCAACGTGCCCGGATCGTGCTCCTCGTCGTGCGTGACGATTTTGAACCTGTTTAGTTCGTTTTAACTTGGCTGTTGCGCGTGAGTGGGGGTTGTTTAGGGTTTAAAATTGTGGGATATTTTTGTGGGCTTTGTTTTGTGGGCTTTAGGCCTTGACTCGGGCCCAATTCGTTTGGGTTCGGGTTTCGGGCCCCAAGCCGAATTACTTACAAAAACTATTTTTGTTCGAAAAGTCGTTCTGATTTGAGATATGAAATCAGTTTTTGTATTTGAAGTACGAAAAGTCGATTTTTGGTCAACGGGCCCGTTGACTCGGGATTTGGGTTTTGGGCCCGAAAATTTGACCTGAGCCTGTTTTGACTGAGAATTTAAAACAAGCTAAGACGTGAACTTGGTTCGTGTATACGAAGTCCCGAACGTCGAATTTTGGGCATTGCGCCCAAAATTAGGTTATAGGAGGTTTGTTTTGGCCCATTTAGGAAAATGGGCTTGGTTGTTTGTTTGGGCTTGTTTTTGTGATGGTGGGTTACTTTGGTAGCGAATTAAAAGACCAACGAACGCGACGACTGATTTAAATTCATTAAATTCACGAAATCGATAAATTCAAACTGCATTGTTATAATTAAAATGCTTAAGTCTGATTCATGATTGGGTCAGTTTTTGGGGGTACGGATACAGGTATCTACACCCGCCGTGACTAACATATGCACGGCGTTCGGGTCTTGCCTCGCCGAGACTAACATATGCACGACGTTCGAGTCATGCCCCGCCGTGTCTTACTGAAAAGCGGCGGTCAGGGGCGACCAACTAGCACTCGGCGGATAGATCCGCGCGTAGTATGAATAGAAGTGACTCGGCGTGAAGGATGGCACACGATGCGGATAGTCCGACACGCGATGCTAATAGAAATCCTTTGGCATTGAGGGAGACATGCTGCGCGGATAGTCCAACACGTAGTGCAAAATAGATATAGCCTTAAGAGGCGTAGCGCATGACGGGTTTTTCAACCTGGTCGTTGCTTCTTACCAGGCACAGGGATTTTCTCCCAGTTCATGCCAGGCCTTCGGCGCATAAGACGAGTTTTTAACCTGGTCGTTGCTTCTACCAGGCACAAGGATTTTCTCCCCATTCGTGTCTAGCCTTTGGCTTTAAGAGGTATTCACGCATGGCAGGCTCCTCCCGTCCGTTGTGGTAATCGAGCCTTAAAAGGCATTCACGCACGGCGGCTCCTCCCGTCCGTTGTGGTAATTTGTGCACGACTCGCGGAGTAAACCTGTCGGTGTCACAACTTTGTGCGGCTTTCCGCCGCGCGGGATTTTAACCTGGCCTTAAGAGGCATTCCTGCATGGCGGGCTCCTTCCGTCCGTTGTGGTAATGAAGCCTTAAGAGGCATTCACGCACATCGAGCTCCTCCGTCCATTGTGTAATATGTGCACGGATCGCGGGGTAAACCTGCCGGTATCAATATGTTGCGCAGCCTTCCGCCACGCAAGATTTTAACCTAGCCTTCAGAGGAATTCACACACGGCGGGATCCTACCGTCCGTTGTGGTAATCAAGCCTTAAAAGGCATACACGCACAGCGGGCTTCTCCCATCTATTGAGTAATTTGTCCCTGGCTCGCGGGGTAAAGCTGCCGGTGTCACAATTCTGCGCGGCTTCCGCTGCGTGGGATTTTAATCCGGCCTTAAGAGGCATTTGTGTACAGCTCGCGGGATGAAACCCTGTCTGTGTCACAATTTTGCACGGCCTTCCGCCGCGTCTTCGCCTTAAGAGGCATTTGTGCACGGCTCGCGGGATGAAACCCTACATGTGTCACAATTTTGCATGGCCTTCCGCCGCCTTTTTTATGCCAAAATTTTATTTCGCAACTTTATAAGTAAATTATGCGAATCAGATGATCGGAATGGGGTGGTGCCTCTTCCTTTCCCCTTGCCCATTTATTGCGTAATGAGAATTAAGACAATGGATGGGCTCTTATTTTGGGTACAGAGTTTTTGTCATTTTGTTACTCATTTTTTGTCTATTTTTTTAGACTCGATGTTGTAGCTCAAATGGCTTTATTGAAATATTATTTTTGTGAATTATATTTTGTAGCTTTGACGGCTTTTGGTAGCTCTTTTGTGGAGGTACGACATTTTGTCGTATTTTTGGAATTTTTGGGAAATTATCGCAATAATGAGATATTTTGTCTTTGGACGGCTGATGATAAGTGGGCTACACTGGACAGTGTAGGCCTTATCGGTTCTGATTAATTTGATTTTTCGCCCCTCGATCAGCGTCGTCTTTCCCTGAAAGTCAATAAGACAAATCTAATAAGTACATGTTATTTTGAGTCGTATTTGTAAACGACTCTTTCAAGCATGGATGCTTCATGATCGAAAAGTATTTGCGAAATTAAAATGTGTGTACGACACTTAGCAAATTTTATCATTTGCACACATTACTATAACACACCAACATCAATAAAACGTTTTGCTAGTGACTTCATGAGTATTATGCCATGATAAACCTTAGTGCACGCGCTGGACAAACATAGATAGGTCTACTACCAGACACGTATTTACTATTTATTCATGAGCCTAAGTGGAGATAGACTTTGGCAGATGCTAAGCAAAAGATACTAAGAGCAACTCTATTAGGAGAAAAAACTTGAGTAGCTTGAAATCTCAAGCCACTTGCTTAGCATTGGAGCAAAAATATATCATTAGCTTGGCCAAGCAACTCACTTGGGTAAAAAAGTATTACTCCCTCCATTTCATTTATTTAGCCCCAATTTCCTCTTTTGGCAGTTTCACTCATTTAGGTCCATTTCCAAATTCAGCTACTTTTATCATTGAAAATTACTAAAATAACCTCACTTTTTCACAACTTTCTATACACACAACTTAAATATTATTTGAAAATACCATTATACCCCTACTTTTTCCCACTTTCTTAAAACCCGTGCCAAACGTCAATGGGGCTTTATGAATGAAATGGAGGGAGTATCATTTTATTACGATTGTGGGAGACAAAAAGTTAAAAGTGGACTCACTCAAGTAACTTAAATTTTAGCCTAGCATTGGAGTGTATATTAGTTTGGAGAGAATTGGCTTGAAAATGTGGCATGACACCTTCAAGCAACTTAAATTTTAGCCTAGTATTGGAGTTGCTCTAAAGAGCATTCTCAGCACCTAAGCATATAGTGAAATGATGCATCAATTAGATGATTAAATCCAGGTGTCATACTTGAGCCATATGGAACATTAAAGTATTATATCTTCAACTCATGCCTTTATAATTATTCCAGCATTTGCTAAATGTATGCAACTTAAAAACTCCCTTTTAGTAATTTAAGGAGTAAACTTATCTCTTTAGATTGGAGCGTGGATTGTGGTTTTCGAGATTCCTCAAACGTGGCCGTTTGCTGTTGGACTGACAGCTTTGTGAACGAAGGCTGTTCGCGTGGATCGATGGGGGCGGCGGACGAGCGTGGTTCGGCGGACACGAACAAGTCGCGTCAGACATTGACAGCTCGGCGGACACGGGTACCTCGGCGGACACGGGGTGAACCTAGTTGTCCCCACCCATCGGTCACGACCACCCAAATGTTTGACCAACGGCGCTCGATTGATAACAATCTCCGTCGGTTGAGTGTTTGTCTCAACAAACTCGAATGAGTCGTGGTGGGCCCGGTTGAGTACTGGCGGACTTGTTCCGGTGGCCGATAGGCGCCCGTGAACGGTTGCATGAATATCTTGTAGCGGAATGGTATTCTCCGGCGGAGCATGGCCGGTGGTGGCCTTCGGCCGGCCGACGATGGGTACTTGTGTGCTACTGTGCCTACTTCACGCGGCGGCGGGACAATTTGTCTCAAGGTTTGGCGGACATGGACCCGAGGTAGTAAGGTCGTTCCCTACTGACTTTTGTCTTTTGAGTGTAATTCGGCGGACATTATGCCATCCGACGGACTTGAGGAGTTAAGATTACTCGGCGGCTGATGAACCCGAATGTGTTTGTATGGAACATATGTACATCGAAGGCCGTGTGTGTATCTTGCAGCGGAATAAGACGGCGAACATGGCTGGTTCGGCAGATGAACACGATGTGTTATCCGGCCTCTATCTTGACCGGCGGCCTAATGTGGTCTGGCAACCTTACGTTATTTTGCCATGCAGTGGCCGACGGGCTCAGGTGATTCGCAATTTCGATGTGTTCTCCGAGTCTTCCAGAGCCCAACTAACGGCGACGGATGAACAACTCGAGGCGGCCTATTGATGTTGGCTTTGGTCGTCTATAGATCATCTAACCGCCGCGTGGGGTCACAATGGCGGACACGGGTCGTGTGACTCATGGTGGCTGGATGGGGAATGCTTCCAGCGCTCCATCTTTTCACTGTGACCGTCACTCGTAAGAGTCGGCGGGCCGAGGTTTTGGAGTTGAGGCAATGCCGCCGCTTCTAAGTCGCATGTCAGCTAAAACAATGGGAATCAATCTTCCTCACTTTCTTTTATTTGGGGCTTATTTACTCATGTATTCGCTGTACATGCTTTAGCGGAGAAGTAAGGAATCAATTTAATATCCGAGTCATCGTTCGATAACAAGAAAATAATGAGCTTTTGACTTATCTTTTAAGCGGGGAGCTCTTATTTCTCGAGATTTGTCGGGTGCCACCAAGATGGGTTCTGCCGTAACAACGGTCGAAGTCCAATTGTGGCCTGATCATCCGGGTTTACAAGCTTGCGCATGTATAGCGGCTTTGAAACCTTGTTATGCCCAATTTTCTCACTTTCGGCCGAGCAGAGGTCAGCTTTTATGGGCATGAATTGGTAGTCGGGGCTTTGGCATACTGAAAGACAAGCGTTGAATCTCTTCTGTTTTTGCACTTTGTCTACCACTCGCTAAATTAAATGCATGAATTACTGTATTGTTGCATAATATTTTTTGATTTTACCCATGTACCTTTAAGCATTCGTCGGCCAGTGGTTTCTTTCTTGGTGGAAAAAAGGAGTAATAGAATAAGATCATTCTCTTGTGTGGCTAGTGTTTATTTTAGCTTTTTCCCCATATCTCTAAATACACGTCGGCCCGTGGCACCTTTCTAGCTCATGTGCTATTTTTGGATCGCACGGACAGTCTCGTAAGATAAATAGGGTTAGTCGATTTTTTGGTGGATTTTTCATGAGTACGACTTTCTTCCCCACAGACGGCGCCAAATTATTTCAGGTAAAAATGAGCCTCTTGGGTCGACGGTGAGACGGCCTCCTTGCCGGGTTGGATGCTCCGTGGAAGGTCCTGAAAAGTGAACTCCGAGCCCGGGGTTGCTCCCGGGACGGAGCCTGTGATGCCCAAGTTAGTACCGAAATATATGTATTTGGTATTTATTTAAGAAGGAGAGAGTATAGAGAGAAGTAGGGAGGAAGGCTTAAGAGTTAACCCTTTAACTTTGGACCCTTGATGGTGTGTTTGGATACAAGGATTTCATTTGTAAATCTAGATTTGATTCAAATTACATGTTTGGGAAAATAAAGAATTTGGATTTGGATTTGAACAAAATTCAACTCCCAATCCCATACTGTTGGAGTAAGTGTCCTCCACAATTGTGCGATTACGGAATAAATCTTATTATGGAATATATTAGGGATAATCCGATATTATTGTCAGTTGATTAACGTAAATCAATAACGGTTG
>JAUEKU010182085.1:0-10272 GCA_032274805.1 Gypsophila paniculata | reverse complement strand
TAGGCATAGGAGCAACTCCTTTTATCAGCATCATCAAGGATCTCTTGAATAACTTGAAGGAGACCAGCAATCTGGTATTGCGTCTTCTATCAAATTGTATAAATTCCCGAAATATTGATACAAAAATGAATCCTAAATCATCATGAAGGCATGTCAACTAGGTGCATGTCTTTGAATTAAAATCTTACATTGGTCGTTCTACCACAGGATATAGAAAGCAGAAAAGGTCCACAAAGAGCGTACTTCTACTGGGTGACTAGAGAACAAGGCTCGTTTGATTGGTTCAAGGGTGTCATGGATGACATCGCAGACTACGATACAGACGTGGGTGTTGAAACAAGAACCTATTTTCTTCCAACTGTTTGATGTACCTCTATGCAGATCACTTTCTAATAATGCTGCATTGTCTCTTTTGATTGACAGAATGTCATAGAAATGCATAACTACTTGACCAGTGTTTACGAAGAAGGTGATGCTCGATCAGCACTTATTCATATGGTACAGTCTTTGCAGCATGCTAAGAGTGGAGTAGATGTCGTTTCTGAAAGCCGGGTATTGATCACCTCCTTCACTAAACTAGATTGACTACCTCAACAGTGAGAATTTTTGTATTTCATGTTGCGGCTTCTGACTGCCTAACCTGGTATGTGTACAGATAAAGACACATTTTGCAAGACCTAACTGGAGGAAGGTGTTTACTCAATTGGCGGCTGACCACGCATCACAAAGAATAGGTAAAATGATTTAAAAAAAAATCGTTAGTAAGACGTTCTTATGGATGGTACAGCATGTTCTGCTTGAACTCATTCTGTGTTTTGGCTGAATGTTAAATTAAAGGTGTATTCTATTGCGGAAGTCCGACGTTGACAAAACCACTAAGGAAGCTGTGCCAAGAATTCAGCCTGAGTACCACCACGCGATTCCACTTCCACAAGGAGAACTTTTAGAGCGAGCAAAGACTTCATCTGCCAGCCAATGCCGCGGAGACAATCTTGTAGATTATACTTGCTGTTTTACTCAACTTTGCCCTCTACTTTTTTGTCCACAGTGTTCATATTTACCAACCACACAAACAAACTCAAATTCAATCACTCAAAAAAATTCATATCTCAAATTTTGTTTCTTGTCTTCTAATTTTTGGGTAGTATTAGACACTTCCTTTGGTTTAAAGATCTTTACTGCCCCTTCGGTCCGCAAATTATGCTGTCAGTAAACCTTGAAGTTTTTGGCAACTATATTCATGTACACAAGGCACAAGAAACAATCGAATCTCATCTATTAACAAGATGTACAAGCGAAGCATTCTCTACAGAATCAGCGGTTCTTTCATCACGCTTCACCCACTCGCTATTACTTTGCATCTCCGTCATAATTGTCAACTAGATCTATTATGTAAAAAACCATTCCTTATTTATTACGGAGTATAAAAGTTGGACGACTTGCTGTTAATGAACTTACTCAGGTTTCCATGGAAAAAACACCAATGTAACAAGTTACAAACTTCATTATAATGCTAATATATTGGTGCCAGTTACATTGTCGTGAATGAGCGTAAACACTAAAGCAAAGCTACATACTTAATACGAAACTATGATGACCAAAAATAAGCACAAAGTTTTATTATTTTCGAAGAATCTGAATTCACACCTTGGGAACTTTACAATAAATTAAACACATTTGATAACTTTGAAGCAAAAAAAAAACGTGGAGCTGATTCACGAACGACTGAATATGAAGTGGCCGCATATAGTAGAAGAACGAAATGATCTGTTAGAAGACATTGGTTTGAAGATCTAACATGTCAGGGTCCATCATTTTTGCCTCCTTTTCCGGGTCTGCTGAAAATGGTGTAGCATCCAGTAGCTCAGGAGGCGCCTGCAAATCGTAAATTAAATGTCAGTAAGGTATTCAAATACAATCTACGCAAGAGCATTGCTCGTGAATCTCCAACCATGTTGACCTAATGCAACGCGTGTGTCTCGAGTAAAGAGAAAAAGGCGTAAATTTACCATGCAGCGAATAAGAGCCCAATTAATTCCGCGGAAGAAAGGATGCTTCTTAATTTCGTTAGCTCCTTCACACGTCCCCAATCTGGTTTTGGGGTCTTTCTGTAACAGCTGGTACAGTAGCTGCTTTACATGAAGACTTACCTGCAAGCAAAACACGTTAATGCGAAAAAGGAGAGAGTGTGATCACTATCGAGGCCTTTGGAATTGAATCGAATTCAATGCGCAAGATATACGGATATTCTTACCTGTTTACTAGCTGGAAATTTGAGATTTTTCTGGAGTATGTTGGTGAATGTCTTTTGCCTTGTTTTGCCTCGAAAGGGCGTGAATCCATACAGCATCTCATATATCAGAATCCCTGATAATAATACAGGTAAATTGGTCAATGACCAGTGACTTATCTTACGATTCTACTTCTAGGCTTCCAATATTTAAAAAAAATCAAAATTTTCCTGCACATTTAGGTCATAACGACAAATCTATTTCCAAATTACGCATAAAATTGCAGCATTAAAAGGCTGAAAGCATGCTTAATGTGAAGAAACTGATTATCGTCAGAAGTTTCTGTCTTGCAAATAGTTTTACTTCGGTAGTGACTGAAAGCATCGCCGTGTTCCTAAAAGAAAAGACTTTACCTAAAGCCCACCAATCCACTGCACTCGTATGGCCTGCCCCAGCGATAATTTCCTGCAGCAGAATTTACCAGAGAATGTCATTCGATAGCACAGAAACGACGGAATATTTTATGTAAATTACTGGTTTTCTGCCTCTAATTGACTGCGGAACATTATTCGAGCACAAATTCAGGAGCGCCCCCCATAGCAATATGTAATCATCTTTTCCAAAGAGTTCACCATTCCAACAGGTTATTATCCTTTTCAAAAATTCCCTTCGGTTTTTTTTTGAAAATGTAAAGAACGTATTGGAATAAAGGGAGTAGTTAGTTGTCATGAATAACGTATGACACTGACCGGAGCTATGTATTCCTCTGTCCCTACAAAAGAATTTGACGCACGCATAGGTTCAGCTAAGAAAATAGGATTTTGTTGAGCTTTGTGTTGCTTTTTCTTGTCACGGATCTCTGGAACCAGCAACTGTAAACATCAGGCAAACATGGTGTGAAGTGTAAACCTTATTAGGTCAGCTGTAAACGAACTTTGTAAAATATCCTAGATGTATATAAGCGAGGTACCTGTGGCATGCAGGATGTCATACATGACAAATCGAAGTCTGTTAACGCCACATGACCGTTGCTCTGAAGTAGGATGTTTTCAGGCTTCAGATCTCTATAAATTATACCTGAAAGGAAACAGCAAACACGGACATTTAGATCTCCTCCCGGAGCACCGGGGTTAAATTCACTTTTTAAAATTGTTGCATAGCCGGAATTCTGCCTTTACCTTGGCAGTGAAGGTATTCCAGTGCAACAATCACCTCAGCTGCATAAAATCTAGAAAAACAGCAAACAAGGACATTTAGATCTCCTCCTTGAGCACGTCAATTTACATCGCTGGCTAATATTAAGGTTGATTTACCTAACCGCGTCTTCTTTCAAGACCTTCATTGGTTGTCTGTCCAGAAGCATAAACAGCTCCCCACCAGGGCAGTAGTCCGTGATCAAACAAATGTGAGACTTTGTCTGCATGGGTACAGAATGTTAATCACAGTAACGTTTTGTAGGAAGTACTGCATCGAGGAAATTTAAGAGCAAACATTTTAAGTTGAGCAAACTTTTGAATGGCTATCGTTGTTCTGAAGAAGAAAAGCCTTGATATAATTATGCATTACTTCTCATCCCTCGTTTTCTGAGTTACCTAATAAATATCCGTGTAAAGGAAAAGAGTCTGACCTGAAATGAAGCATACAGTGCCGGGAGAAAAGGATGGTCCAACATGTCGAGGATTTCCCTTTCTGCACAAGCTCTATGGACCTACAATGAAATTGTCAGATGAAATTGTTAACAATCCGTATTGGAAGTTCGTGTTTGAGAACCGGAAAGTCAAGCTCCTTTGAATAAGCTGGCAACTAACTGTTTCGATGTTTGAAACTAGCATAAGTAAGGCCGAGACGCTAAAGTGCCGAAGGTTAACTAATTAAATTCGGAGATTTCAGGTCTCAGAGCCAGAAGTTCAGTTACCTTGTTACGATTCAGCATAGCATTCTTATCCATTGCTTTCATGGCGAAGTATTCGCCTGTTCCACACAACTCCACCAGATGCACACTGCATAATTAGACAGCAGGGGTTCAGTACTAAAAATTATGATAGCTGAAAAATCCGTACTCAAGAACTGACAGACCTTCCAGTGTCGCCAGCTCCAAGAGGCCTAACTGGTTTGAAATGCTTCAGGCCTATTGTTTCTCCACTTTCTATAATCTGCAAAAACATACCCACGTGTGTAAGAAGCGCGCGCACACACAAGAAACGAAAAATGAAGCTCCTGTTTAAAAATAACTAATTTCTGAAATAGATTGTTTTTCTTTTAAATCTTCAACAGATATGTCCTTGCATATTCAGAAAATAGAAGACATAGCCAAAATACATGAAAGTCGGTAAAAACCAATGCAAAAGAAAAATGTGTCCTGGCATTGAACATGAAAGTTTAATGATCGGCTTAATTTGTGAATTCAAGTTAACATTTCTTTTTCCCCCCACCTTCAGAATGGCTGTCCACGGTGGACTGTCCCGCCTATGAGGCTTTGGTTTCACAACCTTTGAATGATTAGCCCACAGATCTTCTGGTTTCTGCATACCCCATTGAACAGAAAAACCATGTCAGTGTCGTGATTAACAAACGATGAGTGCGCTACCATTGTATATTTTTCTTCTCACCTTGTTGGCATCTGGAAGTTCTCGTACGGCAATGTCAACGTTTCCTGCAGTTTCTTTCACCTGAGTTACATATAGGAGACACATATATTACACCATGAACCTTGTCACACGACAGAAATGTATGTTAAACTTTAAAGGTTCAGTTAGGTCTTCCAACAAAAGTATACACTATATTGACATAGATACTTCCTCGACTCCAGAACCTTTAAAAAATGTACATTAATACAGAGATCATCTATTAAGTTTATTTAGGATAATTGTTACCTGTTTCTCGCTCTCTATTACAACAGCCTCAGCGATACTGTTTCGAAGTGGTTCAACGTGTTGACTACCATCTAACTGCACTCCGATGAAGTATTGAACCTCCCCCTACACAACCAAACATATAAGGAGCAACCAAAACAAAGGTTTATGCATATAATTGGAAGCACTTGGCATGTAAATCAATCGCTGAAAATTATGAATGCGTACCTTTTGGTCACGCATAGGCTGTAGATGGAATACATTCCAGAACTTCTTCCCTGAGTTATTAGAGAAATGCGCAAAGTGAATTTCTTATTTATTAAATTTCTTGAATTATTTTTTGAAGGATGGGGGAAGAGTATACACAAGAAAGAACCGGTACCTGTCTTTGTGTAGTTAATCAGCTGAACTGTGACGTCTGTTTCATTATCTATCGCATTCCTGATTTTACGCACTGTTTCTGGATCAGTTTCAGGTCCCTGCAGAAACCTGCAGATTTGGGAATATTGACATTTTTGAAAGATCACCAAGAGGAACTTTTGGAAATGTCACGGGGATAAACTTGACCAAATGATGATTAGCTTAGGCCTAGGAAGATTTAAGGCACAATTGCACCGGTTACATTTACAGACAGAGCACAACACTCGTTAAATATACACTTGATCGGCTCAGGAAGATTTAAGGCACAATGGCACTTGATTAGCCTGGGAAGATTTAAGGCACTGTTGCACTAGTTAAATTTACACACGGGGTTGAAATACATGTACACTCAACTGGAACTTTTGATCTGTCTTTGTCAAGCGAAAAAGCGAATAACTCGGTGTTACCTGCAATTCCTTCCCAAAATTTCTTCACGGCTGTACTCTGTCAGCTCCAGGAAGCTGTCAGATGCAAATATCTGCAGCAACAGAGAAGTTACTATCTTGCCTAGATTTTAAGTCCATAATGAAATACCGTACTTGTTAAAAATGACATGAATCTTACAATGGGATTATCAGGAAGCCTTGGATCAGTGATAACGAAATTCTTTTCAATACGTTCCAGTGTTGTGGCAAGATCAATACCCTTTCTCATTTCCCTCTTCCTTACTTTGTCATCCACACTATCAGGCCTTCCATCATCGTCATAATCATCATAATCATCATCCTCACTGCTATCATTATTATTGTCGATAGCTTCATCATCGTCTATGGTCTCGCTTGGCTTACTTTTCTTCAGCATCCTTAAACATAATCACATAGAAAAAAGGTTTAACAGACTAGAATTCAGAGTCAGCAAAAAAATAACAGTCGTACAAAGCTTTAATCATGCTGTGTAGGGAATGTACTGATCGAGTTCAAAGACGTCAGTCTTATATAAAAGAAATAGTACCCCATAAATGAACGGCGTCTAGAATTTTGAGGTTTCTTTGAAGGCTCCTCATTTAGCCGTTCCAATGATATGCGTCTACCAGCAGCCACAGTTTCTGATTTCCTTCTCATAAGAGCTGATCCTTCTTTTGGTTTGGCGCCACCAGAATTTCTCCTGAAGGGTTTATTTCCTGATTCACTAAATGCCCGAGGCCTTTTTACTGCTTGCACCAGCTCATCGACTGAACTGACTGCCATGTCTTTCTGACGGGCTGAAACATATGGGACGAATCAT
The DNA here is from genome assembly GCA_032274805.1 of Gypsophila paniculata. Lineage (NCBI taxonomy): Eukaryota > Viridiplantae > Streptophyta > Magnoliopsida > Caryophyllales > Caryophyllaceae > Gypsophila > Gypsophila paniculata. The sequence continues at coordinate 3,545 of JAUEKU010182085.1, read as the reverse complement.
GTATGTTACTTGACAACGTTTTCACATTTGAGAAATTCTTGATCTTTAAAACTTGAACTAACAAACATGAGTGCCATTGTGTTGTCTCCTCTCAGACTCTACTTTTAGTTTAAATACTCCGTACGAACTGTTTTTTATTAAAATAAAGGTGGAAGAGGAAGAGAGAAGTGGCTGGAAGAAGAGGGTAGCTTAACATTCCGACATCACGAACCACTCGATGTAATAGGAAGTACTCAAGGTTAACTGTTAATCCAAGTCCTCTTTACACAGCCAGCGAATGAAATTAAACCCCATTTATGTTTTTCTTCTTCCTTTCCTTCGTTTTACATAACATCCATTAAGAACAAAAGAAAAACCGTGTGTCTGTCAATCAAGGTGAAACGATATGGTTCAATATTTGGCGAGTATTTCAAAATTCATCATATCTGGTGGAAGGTCTTTATCATTTTCTACAGAAAGCTTTTTGATGACGGAAATAAAGGGAAACTATTTGTTAAAGACGTCAATAAGCGGACAATTACCATCATATCGAATCAAGGATTCTGGTAAACCATTGGGACGGACCATTTTATCCTTGGAACCCTCTGTATGTTTACTCACCTCAACTTGCATCCTGAAAAATCAGCGTCAAAAGATAAGCTTCCGTGTTCCATCACTTTCCTATCTACTAATCAGCAACAGCGGTCCAATTAATATCACCGTCATTGACAAAACAATTCAGCAAAGCAAGACGAACCCTGAATATAAATCACGATGTGAAAGATATTTCAGGGAATTAGGCTTGACAATATGGTGGCAATGTGGTATTTACTACGGCGTATTTACTATAGAAATGCAAGTCATTGTCGCGAGCCTATCACTTTCTGAAGATGTACATAGTCCTTTTATTTTGCCTTCATCACAAGATTCATCCCCCACCATCCGAACATCGCAAGGACACACGAGAGAAATAGATCAGAAAACGAGAAAAAAAAACCCTCATCTGATGAATCACGACAGACAAAGTCCGAAATATAGCTTCACTTCTAGAGCTATGTAATAGTAATTAAATAAAGTAAGTTACGTATTTAGTTTCTAAAACTAATAACTGACATTATGTACTTACTATTACCAAAACTATGTTCTTGAAACTCCTATGCGAACGTGTGACCTTACAGTTATTTCAGAGTTGTAGAATTCAAATAACGAACACCATTACAATACTCGAACCTCAACCAACATTTATTTATGGCATTGAGCTTTACTTCAGGAATATAAAAACTTAGTACAACATAACTTAGTCCCAATATGATTTAGGTCGGCTAACATGAACTGCACGTTGATCATCACTATGATGTGGTAAAGTAAACGGAAGAAATTTTGATGAGCAGAAAATTTGTAATCTAACAAGATTTTGTCACTGTAAGCGAAGCATGAGTCAAAAGAGTAGCAGCAGAAATAAATAAATAAAAGCATTGCACTTACCCTATAAATTTAAGGATCTTCCCCGTTTCATCTTTAATGGGTGCGATTGTCAGAAGGTTCCAGAAAGGGGTACCGTCTTTCTTATAATTCAGTAATCTCCCACAGTAGTTAGCTCCCTTCTTCAGAGTTTCTCTGATTTTTTCAAGTTCTTCTGGGTCTGTATCTGCTCCCTGCAAGAAACGGCTGACCGAACAAATAGAGAAAAACTCGCACTGTTATGAATGTCGTCATGACAGTCTAACGTTAGAGTTTAAAGTGAACGTATACATACCAGTTTCTGCCAATAACCTCTCTGGAATTGTAACCAGTCATCTTAAAGAACCCTTCACTGGCATACAGGATTGGATAATCGGGTTTAGAAGCATCTGACACGACGAATGTTTGCTGAAATGCAGACAAGGCATCCTTCAAGTCTTCAGAAGCTCTTGGGATGCTTCCTCTGACCATACCGCCATCTGATGAATCACCTGAATTACGAACTGACCCACCTGATTCCCTCCTTGAGCTATTCTCGGGTTTACTATTCGGCTCGTCCCCACCCGAAGTACGGACTGCCACACCTTGAGGCTTCCCAGTTTCATTATCAGTTTTCAGCACTAGGCCCCACTCAGCTGCTCTTTTTTCTGCCTTGACGTTAGAGTCTTTGGTTTGATTACCTGCTGTTGCGTCAGTTGTTATTGCTGAGACAGTCTGGAGAACTTTTGGAGGCGACGTCAGCTCAGGCAGAGCCATCCATGAGGTGATCTCATTGGTGATGTTGACTGGACCTGAGACGGGCTCAAGCCGTGGCGCTTCCTCCTGCACTTGCTCGAGCTTGCCACGTGGTTCGGTCCAGCTTTGCCATGTGGACGGAGACTGAAAGACCGGAGTAGTTGGCTTGGTAGAGAAAGTAGTTGGGTTGAACACTTCTAGTGAGCCTCTGGAGTCTCTTGGCAATGATGATGAAAGTGAGGCAGACTTGTTAGGACGATCTACCGGTTCCATTATCTGCTCATCAAAATTAGAGTTCAAAACTGTTACCTCTAAGAATTTACAAGATCACTAATGACCTATATCTCTGTAGTATGCATTGGATAAGACTTCTTGCGTTTTGTTTTGTTTTGTTTTGTTTTGTTTTGTCGTGGTGGTCCCTGAATCAATTTGTCAGTTTGTAAAAGAAACTTACTGGTGAATATCGAAAATCTAACGTAACAAGCAGATACGGGTTGATTATGACACATTTTACAGAAGGAAGAGCATGTAGTGCAAAATTTCACAGAAGCTTCTCTTAAGTTAGAAGACGAAAAATTCCCTAACAAAATGGCATCAAAAGTGCATCATATGGTGTATTAGTAAAGTAAGAATTATCCTAGAGAATACTCTGTATATAAAGTCGTTGAATTCGGCAAGAAATCCACAGGAAAAAGATAAGACATGGCCATTTATGAGATGAACAGGGACGGTTTGTGGGTGGGGTAAATAGACCTAAAATGATAAGGATACATACACTGTTTGTGTAAGCTACTGCATAGCAAGTTGTGACCACAATGTGCTCCAGGCAAGATATGCCATGGACTAGACAACAGAATACGACTCCGCGGGTCATGCTGAGCACATAAATCTACCACGGATCAGAACAAAAGATTTCAAGCTTATACATAATAACTATAGTACATCCATCATTACCATTCTCTTGGTCAAAACACGATATCAGAGAGTCTAATGTATGAAGTCGGTCTCCCTAGAGAGAGCATACTTAATTGACTCTTAAAGTCTTAATCGAGAGTACTTCATGTCGACAATATACGAACACACAGTAGCTAGTACTCCTATATCGCTATATACTACATTTGCATCAAAGTGTCCCACCTAAGTTCTGTTAGTGGGTTAAATGGTTAAAATGGATCAACTAATTGAAATGGATTTGTAACCTTAATCGTAAGACAGACGACGTGTAAAATAAATTGAAGAAGAAAATAAAGATATTTTGCTGCGACGGAATGGACAACATATGGCCATGTCATCTGTATTCACAGGAGGTTACCATAAAAGGCCTACCACTTTATGAACCCATCATGTGCCACTTTCCCTATGTTGATTAC
>JAUEKU010182074.1:0-10273 GCA_032274805.1 Gypsophila paniculata | reverse complement strand
TATCCATCAAATTGGACTTTGATGTAACCAATAATGCCGCAGAGTATGAGGCATGTCTCTACGGTTTGCAGGCCGCATTACTCCTAGACATCAAAAACCTCAAAGTCTATGGTGACTCATCCCTAATCATAAACCAGATATCCAGGTCCTGGAGAATTCTCAACGAAAACCTAGCCCTATACCAAAACAAAATCAAAGATCTAGCCACAAAATTCAACTATATAGAATTCATCCACCTACCACGGGAGGAGGATCAATTCGCCGATGCTTTAGCTAAGCTATTGTCACTCATTAACATTCCACCACACATGGATACGCTATCTGTTGTCGTGGAAAGGAGGAGCGAGCCAGCTTACGTTAACACTATCGACGACGAGGCAGATCAACCCGAACCTTGGTACCAAGCCATTATCAACTACAAAACCAATGGAGAGTACCCCCAAAACACTGACACCCATGGCAAAAGGGCCATTCGACTCCTAGCTTCTCAATTCGTCCTAGAACAAGACAAAATCCTGAAGAAAACCCTACAGGGCACCCTTCTAACCTGTGTCGACTATAAGAAAGGCCAAGAAGTCATAGCCCAAGTGCATGATGGGGAATGTGGACCCCACATGAATGCACGCACCCTCTGCAAGCAAATAATGAGGCTAGGTTTCTACTGGACAACCATGGAGGCTGATTGCATCAAATACGTAAAACATTGCCATAACTGTCGAATCTTTGGTAATGTCCAACACATCCACCATCACCCCTCTATAGCCTAACCTCACCCTGACCGTTCTCAACCTGGGGCATCGATCTCATAGGTGAAGTCTTCCCAGCTGGGGTAGGAGGACATCGCTATATCGTGGTAGCAATTGATTACTTTACCAAATGGGTGGAAGCCGCTTCTTTTAGTCAAATTGACTCTAAAGGAGTAGCCAAATTCATTCAGGAAAAGATCGTGTGTCGGTATGGAATCCCACACGAAATAATCAGCGATCAAGGAGTTCAATTTAAAGGTGCAACTGAAACCCTTCTAGCTAAGTACAGCATCAAACACCACAAATCATCCCCTTATCGACCACAAACTAATGGTGTGGTTGAGGCAGCCAACAAAACCGTCGTCAAAATACTCGAGAAAATGGCGGAGCATTACCGCGATTGGCCCAACAAAATCCCATTCGCTCTTTGGGGATACCGTACCTCTGTAAGAACGCCAACGGGAATGACTCCATATTTCCTAACATACGGAATGGAAGCCGTACAACCCGCCGAAGTGGCCATCCCATCACTTCGAGTCCTAATGGAAAGTCAAATCCCCGAATCAGATTGGGCACGAGAGCGCTATGAGCAGTTAATACTCCTAGATGAACGACGACTACACTCCCTTAGCACAGTTCAGATGTATCAGGCACGACTTCAACGAGCATTCAACAAAAAAGTCAAACCTCGAAACATCAAAGTTGGCGACATGGTGCTAAAGTCAATCAGAGCACTTGTCCCAGTAGATCCCCGAGGGAAGTTCAAACCAAACTGGGCCGGGCCATATATAATCAAAGAGATCTACTCGGGAGGACCTGTCAAGCTAACCGATTTAGATGGGCAAGAGTTTACAACCCCAACCAACCTAGATCAGCTTAAGAAGTACTACCCCTAGATTGGCAATGTATCGACGTAAAGTGTTATAATTTGGATCGCGATTTTCAATCGAATCAATGCAAAATTTAGCCCTCGAACTACGTCTCGGTTTGATTCCACGATCCGTGGATACGTAGGCCGCTTTCAAAGGAAGCTCAACCGACATTCAACACAAAATCTCTCAAAAGCCCAAAGCTTAAAAAGGTTGAGGGCATCCACTTTCAAACCACTCGCGTCCAAAGCTTAAAAAGGTCGAGGACACTCCGAGTTAATTCTCTCAAAAGCCCAAAGCTTAAAAAGGTCGAGGGCATCCTTTTCAAAATATCGTTGTCCAAAGTTTAAAAAGGTCGAGGACAAAAACAGAAGAAATTCCAAGCCCAAATACATCTGGCGATTAAGGACTTAATCACCAGAGAACTGGCGATTAACTATTTAATCGCCAGATGTCTGGCGATTAATTTCTTGATCGTCAGACGTTTTACTCAGTAAAAGTTCCAGTTTACCAGTGTACAGTACGCAGAACACACTGCTCCAAACTTTAAGTCCTCCATTTCAAAGACAGGTTGTGCCACAGCCAGTGAGTAGGGCTGAGAAAAAAATCTGATTATCCGATCCGTATTCGATCCGAAACTTTCGATATCCGATCCGATCCGATTATCCGATGGATATTGATTTCAAAAACATTGGATATCCGATCCGATCCGTTTCGATCCGAACACATGTTTTTTCACGCTTTAACTCCCAGTTTCATAATAAATGTTATTAATAAATCTTAATTTATCATTAATTAAATTATTTTCATTATCATTAAATATTTTTATATTAGTTTTCCTATATTTTTAACATTTTAATATTTGGTGTGTTTGATATATTTGTTGATTTAAATGATTTTAATCAAATAATAATAAAAGTGTCGATCAATTATAACACAAATGTTACTGACTCTAAAGAACGCTAAAAGGAAATTAGAAACACGGTGAGTTAATATTATTTATTTAAGTAAATTTAAAAGTGTGGATATCCGATGGATATCCGTATCCGATTCGAAATATTTGGATATCCGAACATTGGATATCCGAAAATATTTTTATATATGGATATCCGATCCGAACTGACAGTTTGGAGCGGATATCCGATCCGTACTCTGCCCTACCAGTAAGTATATGGAAATCATTAAGGAACGCTTTCAGACTACTGATAAAGCGGTAGCTGGAAGACTTATGTCTGAACTTACCACTGCCAAGTATAATGAGAATGAAACCACCATGCAGCAACATGTGTTGCACATGACGAATCTGGCAACTAAGTTGGGAAAACTGGGCATGAATGTTGAGGACCCGTTCCTCGCTCAGTTTATTATCAACTCTCTGCCTGATAAGTTTGATGCTTTCCACCTTCATTACAACATTGTTAAGGAAATCTGGAGTGTTAATGAACTGACCAATAAACTGGTCCAGGAAGCAGCAAGAATCAAACAGAAAGATGAGGCTGATGCCTCAAGTAAGAATGGTGGTTTCACTACTACAAAACAAGGCTACAAAACGGGATGAAAACCGTTTTTGAAGTGCTCTAGGTCCGTTGTCTTCGAGCGCATTGTCGTTGACAACGACAACGGGTGTATTTTATAACGACCGTTGTTATAGCCTAAGAAAACGGTCCGTGATCATCCGTTGTCGTAAACATCAAAAACGGGTGTATTGTGCAACCGTTGTTGTTACCCACGAAAACGGTTCATTTAAACCCGTTGTTGTTACCAATGAAAACGGGTCTCGTGTAGAACCATTTTTAAAGCCTTATTTGGCGCCATAATCTTTAACAATGGTTGGAAACCCAACCGTTTTAGTACATGTTTTTGGAGCCAAATTTGGGTGACTTTTAACAATGGTTGAGGCGTAGCGTTTTAGTAGATGTAATTGACACCAATTTGCTCACATACCTTTAACAACGGATTTGTTTGAACTCATCTCGCTTCATTAGATGCATAGAGGAATCGAACCCATGACCTCTTAACCCATAATTGTCATTCAAACCATTGAGACACTTGAAAATTAATGTTTATATTTGTATTGAATATCTTTTTAAAAGTAAATGTATTAATTTTTGCATGTAGATTGGAAAATACATTTAATGATAATAATATAATTACATTTTAATTGTTGCAAAAGTAAATATATATTTTTCATTGACATTTTTTAGAAATATAAAAGTACGTGATATTTAAAATTTTATCTAGTTCAAATATTTGGATATGAAGTTATGAAATTTAATAAATACTCCCTCCTTCCTTTTATTTTTGCCCCATTTGCTTTTTCACAAATATTAAGAAAATTTGTTAAAATAATAAAAAGTAATGGGTGAGTGGGTGAGTGGAGGTAAATTTATAATAAAATAATAAAAAGTAATGGGTGAGTGATGAGTGATGATTAGTTTTGTAATAAAATAATATAAAATGTGTCCCAAAATAGTAAGTGGAGAAATGAGGCAAAAATAAAAAAAAAAACTACCAAATAAGGAATACGGGGCAATAAAAGAAAAACGGAGGGAGTACTTTTCCATCATAATCCGGAATCCGGAACCAAAGAATACCAAGTCTTGACGTGTTTGAACAGAACATTGACTCATAAAAACTGTAAACAAAAGTAACACGCTTGCCTGGACGTGATTGAACAGGACAGTGACTCTCTTAAGAGGTTCATCATTCGCACACTTCAGAGGCACCCCAGGAGGAACATATATCCAATGGTAATTCTCCATAGCAGTAGTATTCCTCTTAAGCTTCTTCACCAATGCAGTTAAGAAGTCCGCCATAAAAACCCAGGCGTAAGACGGACCATTTGCAATAGTCACACGATTAGGCTCCACTATGATAGCCTTTCTTGATCAACAACGAGTATCCAACGGAGCTATAGTTGTTAAAAATCGGACCAACACAAACATTAGCATCAGATGACTCCACCACTTCCCCAACATAGGTGGTACTAACAGCACCCCAGTATGTGCCAATAAACTGCGGGTAATGTTCGGGAGCTAGCCCTTTACCCGATGGGATGACTGCTAGTGAGTAGCCAGATGCGTCTACTGGTTTTACAGCACCCCAGTTTGTGCATTGGCAACTTTGAGTTTTGGTCCACCAATAATGACTGGTTTTACAGCACTGTTCAGAAATTCAACAGTCACGGCTACTGCAGCTTCCAACCCTAACTGATTGCTCACCCTACGTTGTTAAATCAGTGTCGCCAAATGAGAACACGATAATATGCTTGTACATCAGAGTCACCAAATGAAAACTTTGACATTAATTTCAGCAAATACACGTGCATAAACTCATTTACAAGTAAAACTTGTTGAATTATTAGTACTAACTACTAACTGTTTTCGACTACCAAATTGCAAAAAACTCATAGCTTGTACAAATTATCAGAAAAACCCAGCATAACAATAATGTCACCACGAGTGCCTTAAAAGGCTCCGACTAGTAGCGTCATAAAGGGCTCGAATGTACAGCAGCCCAGCCTTGTGTTAAAGAGCTATTTCTGGTTTACCCATTGGAAATTGCGTCGAAAATTACATCAAAATGACTACTCTCTGGTAAAATGAAGGGCAATCAGTTTAGTGAGCCATTTTGCAGTATTTTGTCATAATCTCGAACCAAACCTTAGTGCGTCATTTGCTCAATCAGAAATGAAAACATATACAGTATATTTTAAGAAAATCAAAAGACGAAAGCTGGCGGATTGAGGGGTATGCATACTTTGGACTTTGGAGCAAGGAAGTATGGAACTGGGTCCCTAGCGAAAGTCGGATGAGGAATTCCAGGAAGATTACAGCTGAGTGTAAACTGGCTTGCTTTCCTTTAAAGCAGTTGAGATTGCTGTGTCAATCTGCTCATGTGCATCGTCCAAATTGTTCACCATTGCCTATTATTGTGTAACACCATCATAATATTAAGAAATTGTCCTTTAAATTTAGTACAGTTAATATAGTTCAAGCAAACATTAGCAAGATTTCAAAAACAGGCACATTTGAGTGAAAGCGTTGCGTCACTTATAAAGTCATAACTCATAATACGACCCATTTACCAGTTCTGCTGAATCGATTTACAAGTGGCTGTCGTCCAGTAAAATGTATATAACCCATAAAGTAAAAGGCAAAAACCCTGGTGACATTTAAAAAGAACACTTGGGTCTAAACTATTAACAAATGACAATGGCTCAATAACATCCAAGAGGGAAAGTATACACTATACAACTATACTTGAACTAATTAAGACAAGTGTATGGTCACTACATACGATTCTCCCACTTAAATATATGAGTGTGAATTTTTAATTGCTTTTAACATTCGTTTACGTATTCTAGTGGCTGAAACTATTTTTGGAGAGACATTAACATTACCCCAATCCACCTAAATGTAACTTCCACAAACGAATAATTGTAAGGAATGCCGATTTCAGTTGAGTTGGGTGGTTGAGCAGGTAAAAACAAGGGTGGAGTCAACAGAAGCTAATCAAAATTGTTATAAGATCGCTTCCATATGCACACACAATAATTTCCAGAAAGGGAGGAGTTACTCAACAATCGCAAGGAAACCAAAAGATTTGAGGTACAAAAAATATTGAGACCTCGAACTCGAAGCATGAAGCAAACTACAAAACTAAAATATACAGTATAGTCAATATACCACAAAGCTCAACATCGAAGCAGTTAATCTAGGGATGCTATAACACAGGGAACGAGATTGTGAGCCTGATACGAAGATGAACACTAACGGCAAAGACGCAGCTTAACCTAAACGAGACAGAAAAAAAAATCAAATATCAAGTCGTCAATATACCAGCTCTCAATAACCCAACATAAGTCAAAGTAACATTGAGCCAATATCTATGTGAAATATATATATAAATCCAATATCGTCTCTTCAAAGGGAATCACGAAATAAGAATCAAAATCAAAACGAAACAATGATAATAATCTTCTTCAAACTGAAAGAATGAGAATTTGAGGAAAAATAAAAGTCTGTACAAATCATCAATTCATAAATATTGTGTTGAGAATAAAGATCCGACACCAGAATCCAGAGCTGATGAATAAAAGTTTGTATCAACATAAACATATTTCGGGTTTTCACTAATCAATTAGAACTGATTAATTAAATGAAGGAACTGAACTGATCAACGAGAATCAAACTAACAAAACCCGGTGAAAAACCACCCCGAATCAACCATTAGTAACCACCCCTCGATCAACCATAGCAGGTTAAAGGGCTATTCGTAGAGGTGAAGCAAAACCTAAAAGAAAAAACATAACAAATTAACTGAACCAACATAAACAACACGACTAAATAACCACCTAGATGAATGGGATCAGATCAAGCATCACGTGTTACCTGCTCAACCACCCAACTCAACTGAAATGTTAAGACACTAAAACAAAATCGGAAAACCAACACATGTCAATACATAATGAAAATTAAACAAATAGCAAAAAGACTAATCGAGCTAAATAGTATGAGACCTCCATCACTAAACTTAAAAGTGAAGCTCTTAAAATGTGGGGAAGCGAAACTTAGTCGCCCGATCCTTATTCTACTTGATCTTTAAAATCACCAAGGTTTAATGTGGTTCTAGTGAAAATTTGACAGCATCTCCTCTAAAAATGACAAAATCCAAAATTCCGAATAGAAGAATTCAAACATAAGACACACTGCCCAACTCAAGCTTCAGAACACCGATAGTTTGATACACAAATTACACTCCAACACGTAAGACTCCAATTTCAACAATATCACAAAGTGTACTTCACATTGACAAGTACAAGCCACTGAGTAAATCATGAAAACCAGCAGCAGCTTAAACAGCATCAAATAGGGGTAAAATGTTACTCAAATTATCACGATTCATAACTCGCCTTTCCCCCACACTTATACTCGACAATGTCCTCAACGTCAAAGAGGTTGAACACAAGGCACAAAGTTAATAAATAAAAAGGAATATAGGCACTTAGCAGACACATATTGGAAATACCGTAACTTTTATCGCACAAACAGGTCAGATCAGATGCCGAATTTGGCAGCAGACTTCAAATTGGATGATTTGTCCATGACCACTTAGTATAACAAAATGTCATTATGTCATCTTCTTCTGCAAAAGCAAAAAACTGACCAAGAACAGTGAAGTAGGGCAGAAAATGACGAAAAAAACTCCATCGTGGCAGTTCATTTTACCTAAACAAACAAGCATTAAATAGACTCAAGAGCAAAACACCCCATGACTAAGACTAATAAATAGAGAAGAAGAAAACAGAAACATAAAATCTTCAATATTTAAGGCGCTCACTATTGACTTTAAAAACTTAATCGGTATGAAAAACGTTAAGGAATAAACAACAATAAAAAATCAAAAAAAGGGACAGGTATCTCAAGCCAACAATGGATTTTAGCTCAAATGCGAGAAAAGAAAAACTATTTGAAGTCACAACTAAAGAAGGGCACGTACCTTTAGCAAACAACCAAAGTATCATTAGCCAGTGATCACAGAAGAGACAAGGTCGGTGACAAATGAGAGTAAGTATCTTTATCCAGCAAAGGAAAAACATGTAAGTTAGCTGACACTGGAAGATGGGGAAAGAATCTAAGGGCAAGCATCTTTAGCCAACAACCAAAACAAGGGGCAAGCATCTTTGGCCGACAACGGAAACGAGGGGCAAGCATCTTTAGCCGATAACCAAAACGAAGCGCAAGCATCTTTAGCAGACAAGGGGGCAAGTATTTTGAACCGACAGCCCAAAAAGGGCAAGTATCCTTAGCCAACAGCCCAAAAAGGGCAAGTATCCTTAGGCAACAGCCAACAAAGGGCAAGTATCATAAGCCGAAAGCCTACAAAGGGCAAGTATCTTTAGCCGACTGCCCACAAAGGGCAAGTATCTTTAGCCGACTGCCCACAGAGGAGAAGTATCTTTATCCGACAGCCAAAAAGGGCGAGTAACTTTATCCGACAGCCCAAAAAGGGCGAGCATCTTTCTCCGACAAGCCGCAAAAGCAGCAAGAATGTTTATCCAACAGCCCGAAGAGGGGCAAATTTCTTTATCCAACAACCAAAAGGGGCTAGTTCCTTTATCCGACAACCAAAATAAGGGCATTTTTTTTAATCCGACAACCAAAAGAGGGGCTAGTTTCTTTATCAGGGGCAAGTTTTTTTTATCCGACAACCGAAAGAGGGACAAGTTTTTTTTCACCGACACCTAATAAAGGGTAAGTATCTTTATTCAATAACGAAAAAGGGACAATCATCGTTTCAAAAAACGATCAAGTATAGGCACACAATTGAAACGGGACAAGTAAATCTGCCGACAAACGCACAGGACAAGTACATTTGGTTGACAACCATATAAGGAGCAAATATCTTAGCCTTCTAAAAAAGGGACAGGTATCTCAAGCCACCAGATTTTAGCTCAAATGCGAGAAAAGAAAAACTATCTGAAGTCACAACTAAAGATGGGCACGTACCTTAAGCAAACAACCAAAGTATCTTTAACCAGTGATCACAGAAGGGACAAGGTCGATGACAAATGAGAGTAAGTATCTTTATCCAGCAAAGGAAAAATATGCGAGTTAGCTGACACTGGAAGATGGGGAAAGAATCTAAGGGCAAGCATCTTTAGCCGACAACCGAAACGAGGGACAAGTATTTTAGCCGACAACCGAAACGAGGGGCAAGCATCTTTAGCAGACAAGGGGGCAAGTATTTTGAACCGACAGCCCAAAAGGGCAAGTATCCTTAGCCAATAGCCTAATAAGGGCAAGTATCCTTAGGCGACAGCCAACAAAGGGCAAGTATCATTAGCCAACAACCCACAAAGGGCAAGTATCTTTAGCCGAGTGCCCACAAAGAGCAAGTACTTTATCCGACTGCCCACAAAGGGTGAGTAATTTATCCAACAACCGAAAGGGGGGCTAGTTTCTTTATCTGACAACCGACAGATGGGCATGTTTTTTAATCCGACAACCAAAAGAGGGGCAAGTTTCTTTATCCGACAACCAAAAGAGGGGCCAGTTTCTTTATCCGACAACCGAAAGAAGGGAAAGTTTTTCTTATCCGACAACCGAAAGAGGGGCAAGTTTCTTTATCCGACACCCGATAAAGGGTAAGTATCTTTATTCAACAACAAAAAAGCGACAAGCATCGTTTCAAAAAACGATCAAGTATAAGCACACAACAGAAAAGGGACAAGTAACATCAGTCGACAAACGCAAACAGAACAAGTATCATTTGCAGAAAATCAAAAACGGGACAAGTATCATCATAGCTAACAACCAAAAAAGGGGCAAGTTTCTTTATCTGACAACCGAAAGAGGGGCTAGTTTCTTTATCCGAAAACCGAAAGAGAGGCAAGTTTCTTTATCCGACAACCAAAAGAGGGGCAAGTTTCTTTATCTGACACCCGATAAAGGGTAAGCATCTTTATTCGACAACCGAAAAAGGGACAAGCATCGTTTTGATAAACGATTTAAGTATAAGCACACAACAGATAAGGGACAAGTAACATCAGCCGACAAACGCAAACACGACAAGTATCATTTGCAGAAAATAAAAAACGGGACAAGTATCATCATAGCTAACAACCAAAAAAGGGGCATGTATAATTCACTAACA
>JAUEKU010182063.1:0-10273 GCA_032274805.1 Gypsophila paniculata | reverse complement strand
GGTACCTCAAACAGCAGAACCAAACACATTTTTGGATTCAGAACAACTTTTCGGACAAAAATAGCATTTGTTAGAAATTCGAACCGGGATTCGAAACCCGAGCCCGGACTATTTTGGGCCCAAGTCCAAACCCAAGCCGAAACCAAAATATCTCACAAAAAGGGGATAAAAGCCCTAATTCATGAAATATTCCATAAGCGTCAATGAGACGCACAAAATATGTCATTTTATCTCTTAGTAAAGGTTCTCGGGAATATTTCTCGCGCGAATAAAATCCACCACGCATCAGGGAAATCGCCAGAGGTCTGGCGATTTGACGGCCTAATCGCTAGAGCTCTGGCGATTTGTCTTCCCTCGTTTTATTTTTTCTATAAATACGAGCCTTCCCCCGACATTTAAAAACATATTTGACACCTAGCGAAAACAGTGTTTTCTCTCTCAAATTCTCTTAATCTCAAAATTCATAAAACACCTTGTCCTTTGATTTAGTTTTGTTCTTTTGAAAAGGTAGCTTCCTTTCATTAGACATTTGTTCTAGGCCCTCACTATGGACGTTCTAGACCTATATGGGTTACATTAACCCCACCCTACATTAACATCGTGACAACCTTTCATAAAGGGCATCACAACTTGGATTTCTAATCCATTTAACCCTGTCAATGTATCCCTTAAAGCAACGACCCATTAAAATGAATAATGAACATTCAACTTTTAATGAACCTAAAGAAAACCTTCATTATCTCGCATATACAACTAAATATGAATTCGTCAATTAACTCTACCGACTTTTGTTAAATGTTAAACATGCAAATCCAGGGGTTTTACAAAATCCTGAGTAAGTCAAGAAAACGCCAGAATACTTGCGACTTAGTCAATAAATGGCGAGACATCCGGCGATTTTGTTCATTAAATGCCAGTAGTTCTAGCAATTTATACATCTACTTTGTTCATTTTCAGTCTGTCTGACAATTTTTAGACAACGGGCGTTTTCATACATAAACGCCAGTTGTAACACCCCAAATATTTTCATAACTTAATTATCTATTATTCATAATAGTTTTATAATTTAAATATTTATTATTTATACTTTCCATAAATTGATTCTTATTTTCTTAATTCAACTTTCCTATTTTGATAATTAAGTAGTCTATTTAAATAGCTTATTCCCTTATTTTTATAAACAATCATTAAAACACTTTTAATTTGGGTCCAACCCAATACTCACCCTCTTGGACGTGACTTAGGAGAGTACTAGTAGGTATTGGGCCTAATGAGAAGTTTAACCCAAGAACCTTTAATACTATGAGGGTTTTACGTTAAATACTCACAAACACAAATAAACCCTAGTCTACTCTCTCTTCCTCTCTTATTTCACGTTCATTCATAGCACACACACATTCCTTCTTCTCCTTCTCTTCTTTTCGTTCATCCTTCAAGCTCTTCATTCTAGCTTCTTCGTCCTTACACCGATCTTGCTTTCTAGTGTCGTAAGTTTATTCTTCTCTAGTTAGGTTGTTTTTGTAGCACTCATTAGATTAGTATTTATTGTGTTTCTCCTTCTCTATTCTGGTAGGCGTGGCAATGAAGGCCATCGAGGGTGGTCCGGAGCACGATAGCCATGTGATTAAAGAAGATCTTGAACCCTAGTTGAATACTTGCTTTAAAAAGGTAACTAGGTGTTGTCTTGCTTGTGTTTATTTCAATGAGTATAATGCATGATATGATAATGAAGTGGCTACTGTGTATGTGTTGTTATAAGTCTCATTTTGTATGTCGTTCATCATGATCCGTTATTAGCATGTTTTGTTCATTAATCGTTGTTAATCCCGATGCATGATTTTGTTTTAAAATATAAGTAAAATATGTTTATGCATGAATTAGGGTTTACATGAGACATTAATGGCATGAACTGGTGGTGGTTGGTTGCGTGGTTGCTAAGTCGTGGTTTGTATTAGGGTTTTAGTCGTTACTGCATGTTAACTGTAATGTCTGAGGTTACAGCCTTATCTGTTATTCTGCCTACTGTAACTTTGCATATTACGTAAGAGGTTAAAAATGGAATTGATAGTAAATTATGACTTCGTGTGCTTTTTAGACTTAATCTTACTATGTTGGTATATTGGTATAATTGGGACTTCGAAGATGATGTTGATTGGCTTTAATCGAACGTTATGATATCAATATGGCATGTTATGAGTATCATGGTATTATCATGTTAAATGTAGTAACCTTTGTATAATTGATAATATGCCATGTGTAAATTTGTGGATGCTATGATGTCGTCATGTAATGTTGCTGTTAGCTGCACTGTAACATTGTACATTGCAGTCTAATTGTTTGTAAGTTCTCACATGTTACAGTCTATGGTTATTGTTCTCCCATGTTGTTGGTACGAAAGTTATATTGTTTATGAAGCTAAGTCTATGAAGCTAAGTCGCAAAGACGACGTGAGGTATCAGTTACATACCGATGGGAATGAGTAACCGTCAAGTTGACCGAGTTTGGGTCTATGTTCGGGGGTGGCCAGAGGCAGTGGTTATATGCTCTAGGTCCCGTGTGTCGTTCGATGTACAGTTACTGCATCGAGAGATCCGGCCAGGTCTTAGGCATATAGGCAGTGGTGATACGCTATACATAGTACCGTGGAGGTAGTGGTTATACGCTCCCCATCGGTGGAGGCAGTGGTTATACGCTCCACATCCGTGGACGCAATGGTTATACACTCCACACCTGTAGAGGCAGTGGTTATACGTTCTAGTAGTTAGAGGCAGTGGTTATACGCTCTAGTAGTACAGGCAGTGGTTATGCGTTCTAGTAGTTGGAGGGAGTGGTTATACGCTCTAACGTCATTAATTCTATACGCTATGCTACGGTAAGAGGAGGCAGTGTAGACGCTCTCATATCTATTGTTTATTATGTTATATTCATTATTGACGTCACTTGTGGATTACTTGTGATAATTGATTATTTCCGTATGTGTGTAACGTTGCTCGTTACAGTATGGCTGTACCCAGTTGCTGCTTTATACGTTGCATGTTACAGTCTGTTTGCTCTTATCTGATGCTTATAACTTCGCATGTTACACTGTAACTGTTTCGATTGTATTGATTGTACTTATATTCATTTGGATTAAACATGATTAGGAGAGCATCTAGTTACTCCCGACTGATTGTCGACCCCCCTCTTTCAGGTTGTGGATGCTTGGTTGATAAGTCTATAATGTCATATATTTTTATCCCCTAATATTAGATTTTTATGTCGTCTTTAGTATTAATTGGAGCTAAAATATTATATTTTTATGAGTCTTAGATTTAATTAATTTTATATTATTTTTGTCACTAAATGATCTTGTTTGGATTTATTTTATATTTTTAGTGATAGACTCATTTTTATTCTTAAAATATATTGTCTACCTAAATTTTATTAATTTATTATGCAGATAAAATTAATTACAAAAGGAAAACATAAGGAGAATTCGAGATAAGGAAAGAGGTGATAAATAGAAGATTTGGAGAATTGGAGATAAGGAAAGGAAGAATTTGGCAAGAACACAATTTCCTAATTACGTACGAATTATGCGATATAAATTAAATATGTACGCAAGCAAGTAGCTGAACTTTTATATTCAGAAAACACATAACACACGAACCAAAAAGAAGTACACGAAAGGCCATCCACTCACGCAACCGTACACATCCGGCGTCACATCGAGTCCGATTTATAATGCGGTTGTATCCATCTTTTTATTAGTTTTTAGTTAGTTTAATTCTTTTGAGCATGTAATATACATAATTTGTAATGGGTTTTGAGATTTATTATTTGAGCTTAATTATTAATTGATTTTTGGGTATTCGTATAAGACTCACGATTTAACTTTCGTAATCATGTTTATTAATTTGGTTTGGCCACCTAGATTATTTACATGTTTCGTAAGTTGAATTAATAGTAGTCTTAATTAGGTTGCAGCTGTTCTGGTCTAATTTTGATTGCTAGAGTTTTGTACGATAATTGAGTTTTATTGAGTTGCAGCTGTTCTGGTTCATTAAAATTCAATTGATTCCTGTTCTTAATGCTGTCGAATATATTAATTTAATGCAATGCTGTCATGGTTGAATTAATACGTTTGATTAGGATTAAACTTCAGTGCTGTCACGGGTTTAACGAGTCAGAATGATAAAACTAGCAATTTTGAGTGCTGGATCTCCACCAGATTGTCTAGTTACCAATCTAAGACTAATTAATTGAATCGATGATCTACCCGACTTTCGAAAAATTACATGTCTCAACTATGTTAATTATATAATAAATGGTCTGAGATGATAACGTCGGTCTCTGTGGGTTCGACCCTTACTCTATCTACTAGTTGGGTTTAGTTCGTAAGTGATTATAAATTTAATTTTGTATGCGCAAACATCAATCGAGGTGGTTTGAAAGTCAATGGCTACCTCTTACCTCTCTCATCCGAAAAGATGAAATAGTTGGTCCTATACTCGACGATCTATCCAGTTTTTTTATCATAAAAAAATAAAATAAAAAATAAAAAACGGGACACCGTGAAATAGATACACACACATTCCTTACAGAAAAATATACCCATGGCAAAAGGCCACAACATATTTCCAGCACAGATATTGTTTCTGTTAACATCCTTTTTACATATTTATAATGTTCTCATGAACCAGTTGACAGCCTCAAACAAAAACTTGACTACAAAATAAGTAGAGCAGTTTTACATTTTCAAAAGTCCCTGTGGTACCGGAGAAATTTCCAATAATACTTTAACATATGATCATTTGGGGTGACTTGATCCCACATGCCATTACAGAATATAGCATACGCATCGGCTGCGTACCTGCACAATCAGCATATGTCCGGTAATAAATTAACACCTCCTAGAAAAAACTCGACTCTTCTATTATTTTTTGGGTCTAGATCAGCTATAAATCTATAATACTTCCTCCATTTCGGTCAATATTTAATAACCCCATTAGACAAAATCCTCATAATACATAGGAAATGGGTCTTATTGACTTAAATGGAGGGAGTAAGTAATAATAACACCGGATTCCACTTACTTTCCGATCCCATGTAGCTGAGTCACGTGAGTCCAATCATTTGACAAATATTCGCCTGAAAATCGCCGAATCATCGCAGCCCTCTTCGTCTGCAAGCCTAGACTTGCTATCGCCACTGAGATTTCAGTTTCATTCGCGTTGAGAGCAGCTTCAGCATTGGGCCAGCGATGAAAAAACGATGACAGAACTTTCTTCACCTGAACCAAACAAATGGTAAATACTAGAGAGATAAAAACTGAGGCACAAATTACTGACGCAAAAATGTCGACTTACATGCCCACTCCACCGCACAATAGAAAGCTAAATCTACTCGATGATACAAAAGCAATTATTTATTCCTTTGAAGCAACGGCAATGATAGAATGATAAGGACAGCATGAGAGGGCATTCGAATTTTCCAAACCACGGGATTTTATAGCAATAAAATGTAGTCCGCGGTAGTAAAATTCCAGTTTTACTCGGTAAACCGGGTGCAGATGCTGTATGATAGAGAAACATAGCCAAGTTGATAAAATCCGCTAGTGGAAATGAATATTATCTCACTTCTTAAGTCCAGTTGATTTCAGTTTCCCGCTGAATACTTCAGAAGTCAACCACCGAAGATTTCAGATTCCATGGTCATCATTTAATAAGTTCTCTAATTCATTCAACGGAGAAATTAGACATCTCAGATATTTGGTCCAAAACATAAAATTTATCGATCCTATAACAGTACCCCGTGGACAATGCCAAACCACTTAACAAACCTCCTTCTTCATAGCATCATAGTTTCATTACTTCCATAAAATGAAATGTCTGGAGTCATGTCCCACCATTGTCCACGAATTTTCAAGCTTGGTTGACGTTACGTTTTTTAACGTGTTGCTAAAGTAGGATAATATCACACTAGTCAAAGGATAATATCACAAGCTCAAAATCTGTAGACTTGACTTGACCTCCACAGCCACAGTTTTTGAGTATCAAATAGGTTGTAAGCAGATACAATAAACCAAGTGCAAATTCCAAGAGAAGAATCACAATTTCACAGAAGTGTAAGGAAAAGCATATAAACTAGAAGGCTAAACATTTTTCCATTCAAAACGCTGCTTGTTCAAAAGTAGGATCAAGCACAGTGGAAGAGAGCCACAGTTTACAAGGGGGAAAACAAAAGAATTCTTATTCAAGCACATTTTGCAGTATCAGGAACAACACATTGTAAGTTCAAGAGATGTATGAAGTAGCAGGAGATAGCAATACCTGAGGTCCAGTGGTAACATTTAAAAGCATACAGATCACCAAAACCCTCCAAGGATCATAGGCATCACGCTCCTGCAAAAGATCATACGGAGACCTGGGTGGCTTCCAGGTATTGTTTGGGTCTTTTTTCCTGTAAGCCTCAGCAAACTTCTCTGCAGGAGTAAGAGCGTTTGCAATTCCTCGCCTCAGCTTCTTCTTCTTTTCTGGTTTACCACTCACTTCGTCGTTTGTTCCACCCTTGTCAGCACTGTCCCCAACACCATTCATAGTGTTGCTCTTGTAAGCAAATGATGAGATAAGTCTACAAAACGCTTCCAGTGAAGCATTGTCAGTCCTCTTAGAAGGAATTTTACAGCAAGGTTCAACTCTTTCATCCTCTCTCTCTTCATTTAACGATATCTCGTGAAAGTAAGGAGGCACATTCGGCGTTGTGAAAGCTTGTGAGCAGCTGAGGTTGTTGTTATGAAAGCAATCTTCTTTTCCAGATTCAATTACAGAAGATTCAAGGACATCATCCTGTTCAACATCGAGGAGGGAATTTGCAAATGATAAGGTCTTCGTATGCTTTTTCATTGGAATCTTCATGTTGTGCTCCTCTTCATCACCTGGCAAAATATTGCCAAGCTCCCTGCACTTCACCCTTTTCCTCCTCGCATTTTTAGAGCATGGAGGAGTAGCCCCCTGAGATTTCATAGGACTCTCACAATTGTTTTCTGTTTCACTCATAGGACAAACATAAATCTCAGCTGCATGGTCTCTGTGACAAACCACCTCATGAAGGCCATTGGTGGCTGATTTCGTAGTCACTTTCCTCGGACGTTCCGTAGCCTCTGTCCCATTTTCAACTCCAATCTTAACGTCTGACGAAATTTGATCCTGAGCCCCCAAACCTGAATGCTTGTTTTGATTTTTCCCCTGAAAGAAGCATTCACTATGTAATCTTCTTTTCTTATTCTTCCCTGGCTCCTTCACTTTAGTCTTTGTTTCCATCTCCTTATCTCCAAGACAAGTTCTTAGGTCCTTTCTTAAACTCTGTTTCTTCACTTTCTGCTCTGCCACTTTCTCCAAAACCAAAGATTTTGAGTTTTCAAATACGTTAGCTCCTTCTGTTGGAAAATATGGCGAGGCAACTATAGAAGACATAACATGGGGTGCCTCCTTATCAAACACATTACATGCTTGATGTGTTTCAATCATCTTCTTTGTTTTCTTCTTCTTGTTCTTCTTCTTTGTCTGTTCCTTTCCATTGCTCATTATTCCAACATTATCATCAACTATCTTTAGGAAATACGGAGAAACAACTCTTGCGTCATCATTGCAAGTCATATCACAAGTGCCTATTTTGTGTTCCCTTTGTTTCTGCTTCCCAAGGGTTTTACACTTGTCCTCAGGTTTAACAACACACTTGTCCTCACGTTTAACTACAGGGAATGCAATACCAGTATGCCTATCTTCAACAGGATTGCCACCATTCTCGATTCGCCTCTCCTTTAATACGCTCACAACCTCACTAGTCTCTGCATCTATCTTTAGGAAATACGGAGAAACAACTCTTGCGCCATCATTGCAAGTCATATCACAAGTGCCTATTTTGTGTTCTCTTTGTTTCCGCTTCCCAAGGGTCTTACACTTGTCCTTGGGTTTAACTACAGGCAATGGCATAACAGTATGCCTTCCTTCAGCAGGATCGACGTCTTTCTCGATTCGCCTCTCCTTCCCTTCGGCAGGATCGCCATCTTTCTGGATTCGCCTCTCCTTCAATACGCTCACAACCTCACTAGTCTCTGCATCTATCTTTAGGAAATACGGAGAAACAACTCTTGCATCATCATTGCAAGTCATATCACAAGTGCCTATTTTGCATTCTCTTTGTTTCTGCTTCCCAAAGGTTTTAACTACAGGCAATGCAATAACAGTATGCCTCTCTTCAACATGATCGCCACGTTTCTCGATTCGCCTCTTCTTCAATACGCTCACAACCTCACTAGTCTCTGCATCTTTTTTTCTATTACCTTTAGAAGCCACATGTGTCATCATCTCTGGCAAAAAAAGAACAAAAAAAACCTTCTTCTCATCAACATTGTCTTAATTTCAAATTATAAGCACTCAAATCTCAATTCAATCCGAAACCCAAAAAGGGCCGATTAACTTATTTTCAATGAATTACCCACTGAGTCCGTTAAAAGATGCACGAACAACATATGACAAGTAATTTATACTACAAAATTTCTACAAGTTGTGATCCACAACTATAACTAAGACCGTCTGCCACGAAAAAATGGAAGAAGAAGAAGAAGAAGAAGAAGATGAAAAAATCGAAAAAGGCCAATGAAATCGATAGAGTATCAGGCAGAGAGGAGAAGCAAGTAGAAGGAGGATGGTGAAGCATTAGGGCTGTGTTTTATACAACAAAGATGGAGTACTAGTAAATATAAACGCATATCGTAGAATACTAAAACAATTTGTGATTTTTGGGTAACCAGTAAAATAAACTACTGTATAAAAGAGGTAAAAAGAATGGTGATTTTAATAAAGATTCAAACTTTATCAAATGAGTTAAACAAGGGTAATCAAGATCAAAAGACATGGTAGAATTGTGAAAGTTTGAAGTACCTGGATAATTTTTGGAGAGAGCCCAGGGAAAAACCTAAAAAGGTTTCTTTTGTTGGTCTGATGGTGCGCTGCATGAGGGAACCGTCGAAATTTAGTGTGCGCTTGTTTTCTTTCACTAGTCGTGGCCTCGTGGGACCACGCGCCCCAATTTCTATTAAACGTTTTCAATAATTTTTCGGAGTTATTCTTTATAGACAAACTTTAATCGATTTAGGACAATAGCATTGGTAACAAATAAGAAGTTCCATATCATATAAGAAGCTCCTTAACCACTGAGCTAGAAAATAAGGAGCTCCTTATATGAAACTGGTTTTTAGAGTAAGAAACCAACTTCATGTGAGAAAAGTAGAAGAGAGAAAGTAACACGTTGGATAAATAAAAATATAAAGTAATGAGGATAAGGACAATGGGTCCCAATAAAAATGATAGTATGGAGTTTCTATTGGTTTTATGTCCACAGTCTGGTTCGGTTCGACCCGACTTGATATTATGAACCGTAATGTTTTGCTAGAAACCAATTTCGGTATTAGTTATTAAATGTGTTTATTAACTACGTAAGCTCGAGTCGGGGCATCGGGTCGCACATATAATACTAGGAGTTAATCAATTTGGTTAACTGGACCTAATGTGAGATTAGGCTCAACTACGATATAATGGTTTTAGGAAAAATTAGGTTTTAGGCTAATCACCTCCCTTCATCTCTTCCTATATAATTAGGTGTATATGATACACATGATTATTATTCAATTCAAGGGAGAAAGAAAATAAATCCTAAAAGAGTACTAGCATACAATATTGTAGTTCCTGTGTCGTGTGATTCTGGTGCAAGTGCAACACTTGGGGCACTACGGTTATTGCGAATTTGTTTGCTGGGTATTCGATTTATTTCCGCAACATTATTCTTTCTTTTTAACCTGTCTTATTCCGCATTCAAGTTTGTCTAATATTCTGATATTTTACTTGCGTTTATCTTGGGTTGTTCTTGTTTAATTAATGTGATTAATTAGTACTTGAACTCTTCAGTGGTATCAGAGTGGTAACGCTTAGTAATTGATTGAATATGATTCAGTTCTGTTTTAATTCGTTTTGATTAATTGCACCTTGAAATCGTTTCAAGTGTATGTCGTTTTTATGTAATTCGTGTAACACCCCGTGTTAATTTAACACGATTTAATAATAATAATTGATTTCTTAATTTAAATTAAATTAATTTTCTCATTTCACTTCGTATTTAAAACGCGACTGAAAATATTTCGCGAATTAAATATTGTCTTCTCTTTTCAAAATCTCAACTATCAAAAACAAATCGTAAAATAAATTATTATTTCTCAAAAGTCAAATGTTGTCCT